>RWGY01000020.1:174106-203298 GCA_007726485.1 Eragrostis curvula
GGGTTGTGCCCGCGGCTTGCTTGGCGTGCGGTAGGAAACGCTGGATTCCCGCCGCCGTGCAGCAGAGCTTTGCTCGCGCTCGGCCTGCTGCACCGCCGCCAAGTCCAGGTGGTCCTTGAGCTCCCCCTGGATTCTTCGCTGGTCCTCGTTGGACGGTTGCGGGAGCGCGCGCAAAAGTGTCGCAGCCGCGGCGACATTCTGGCTGGGCCTGGTGTATCTGGGCACGAGGTTGCCCGCCTCGGCCAGAATCTGCTGCCGGGCTTCGCGCCCATGGACACGCACACGTTCGCGCTGGGCCTGGCGCTGCGCCACCTCGCGTTCAAGCCGCTCGCGCTCCTCCTTGAGCCGCCGCTCGGCTTCTGCGAGCTCGTGTTGGCGTCGGAGCAGACGCTCCAGGTCGTCGCCCCCCCGGCGTTCGACGCTCGCCGGAGGGGTTTCTTGCTGCGCCTCTGTCACAAGCAGGGGCGCGGCTTCTGCGGCCTCTCTGGCGTCCGCCGTTGTCGCGGCCGCTGCAAGGTCTGGCTGCGCGGCCACGTCGTCAACGTTGCGGCGACTACCTCCGCCGGCTTCCACCATCATGCACTCGCGCGAAGGATGGTGACTGCCGGCGTCGGAGTCGTAGTCGAGGAGGTCATCCTCGTCGCTGTCGTAGTCGTACTCCGCCATACCCACGAGCTCCGCGCTCGCGGGCATGGCGAGGGTGAGGGCCCGTTGTGGGGGGGCCGGCGCCTCGACACGCGAAAGCCCCCCGTCCCGGACCACGATGAACTCCAGGCTCCCGACGTACACGAGGGCACCCGGAGCCCAATCGATGTCGTGGCTCGCCATCAACTGAAGATGTCAAACGCGCTGAGGTCCCCTACCTGGCGCGCCAACTGTCGGTGTTAAGAAACCGACCGACAAGTAAATTTGTAACTACGGCGCCTAACAATCTTCTATGATGACGAGGGTTTTGCGAGAGAGGCAAGGTTTATACTGGTTCAGGCAATCGATGCCCTACGTCCAGTTCATGGGTAGTTCGTGTTTCGACTTGCAGAGGGGAGCTACAAGTGTTGGCGAGGGAGGAGAAAGACTCCAAGCCTCTTCCTGTGTATCTCTATGTCTGTGTGCGTTGTATATCTGGATCCCCTCTCCTCATGCACCAAGCTCTCCTTTTATAATCAAGGAGTGAGCTGGTTTACAAATGAGAACCGGGTTTCCAGTTGTGGACAGCGCGGCTACGCGCCGCACTAGTCTGATCCCTATCCGCTACTGTGGCTCTAGTCAGGCGGCGTCCTGTCAGCCTGGTCGCCGGGCAGGTGGTCGAGATGTCAACCCAGACTGTCGCGACCGTCTTGTCGCCGGTCCGGTCTTCGTCCCTGTTCAGGGTGATGATGATGCCGTAGCCATCCCGCTGCTGTACTCGAGGTGTCAGGCGGCGCTGTGAGATGGGACGGATGTCACTGTGCAGGTCAGATCGCGTGCCTGCAAGTAGATGAGTTGCTGGGTAGAGTTAAGGCTCCCCAGCTACTCGTCGTAAATGCCTGTCCTCCTTGCCAGAGGGAAATCTTCTCGACGAAGTCTCCCAACTCGGGGTCGGGCGAAGCGCGGCTTGTGGGCCCGCCCGACTGGGAGTCGGGCGAGGCGGAGTTCGGGGCCCGCCTGACTGGGGGTCGGGCGAGGCGGAGTCTGTGGACCCCACCCGACTCGGGGTCGGGCGGGGCGGAAGTCGTGGGCCCCGGCCGACTCGGGGTCGGACGAGGCGGAACTTGTATGTGCCCTCGGGGTCGGCCGTGGGCCCCTCGAGCGCTCTGTTGTCGTGTGCCTGTTCCTGTGGGCCCTACACAATTAAGCTGAGACGGTTAGCAGAATTAAGCATCCTAGATCAGGATACCCTGATTTGGGTATCCGTCAAGATCCCACACCTTGGAGCCATAAGACCTGCAAGTCTTCAGAGTCCAAGCTTCTGCAGCTTGGACGTCTGCCATGATCTTGCTAAACATTGTGGGCCCAGGAGAAGAACCCGAAGGCAATGTACCAGCCGGTAATGATGATACAATTACTGTGGTTGCTTCTACATCTTCGGATCCGGCAGCCACATCTTGAGCTCCTCCAGCTAGTACCCGACGCCTTTTGGCACCTGGTTTCTTTTGACCCTGGGATGCATGAACTTGAGAAATGCGCGAGAATCCGCTGAAGAGGGTACCAAACACAATTGACAAAGGTACCGGGTTGCCCGGATCAGCGGTGCCTCGAGTAGCTGGCAGCTCTGGTGGAGATTCTACTGGGGGAGGCACGGGAGCAAGCAGCGGGGTTCGGCCTCTCCTCTTCCTCGGACGGAGTGGCTGCACCTGCGGCACAGCAACTTCTCCCGAAGTGCTGGGTTTGGACGATCGATTCTTCCGAGAGGTTCGAGACTTCGGGGGAGACGGAGACTTCGGAGCCGGAGGCTTCGGAGGCACGTTGGACATTAGAGTGGCCTTTACGGTTGCCACCTTCTCCTCCAAACTCTGATGATCTGCATCAAGGTTCTGGGGATAAATGCAAAAAGACAATTAGGTGAAGTCAAGATGAATTGAAGATATCAAGACTGAAGGAATAATTCTAACCTGGCCTTCGGGGACAGCGAGGATGTCGTCCGCAAATGCTTCGGCCAAGCTCTTCTTCTGAGCTTCGCTGGGCTCCTTCTCACTGCTGCTGTTGTCTAGCACCATGGTGCTTTCCGCACCCCCTTCAGAAGGATCAGGTCCGAACACATCCTAGAAGCACAAGAAGTGATAAGTGATTCGCATGACAAGATAACAGAGCAAATAAAAAGACACATACCTCAGTAGCTGGCTTCGTGGCGCTGTATGGTTCTGGAAAGCCTTCTGGCTTGGGCTGCAGGTCAGACTCAAGAATGCTCCAGACGCGCCTTTTGACCTCCTCCTCAGGTATTTTGTTGACTACAAGAAAATTCAAGACAGTAAGAAAAGATGATTTATCAAGATAAAGATGTGAAGATGAAAACAAGGCTCAGACTTTAACCTTCGGAAGGAAGCCACTTCGGGTTTCGAGGCCCGTCTCTGAACATGGCTAGGGGCTCCCGATGATGAAGTGGGAAGAAACACCTATGGACATATTCTTCCACGATGTGTTCACCTCTCAGTCCATTGGTGACCAGCTCAGTAACCTTGGCGACCATCCGCTTAAGTTGATCGTCCCTGACTGGTGCAGCTTTGATCCATCCCTGGTGATAAGGCAGCGTTCCTCTGCCCTTGATGTCGTGCTTGTTGGAGTTGTCCATAAGGAAGTACTTCCACCGGTAGCCGCTCCAAGACCGCCGGTATGCAAAAGGGGGATATATAATATTCCTTCGGCGATTGAAGGACACTGTAACACCCCAGAAATTTCTGTAGCATTACTATACTACGCTACAACAACAAGATAGCCAAAAGGGAACAACAAACTTTAAAGTACGCGGAAGCATTTAAACAAATAAAAGGTAACATAAGTTTAGAGGTAAATAAGATCTTCATGACAGCAGCTCTAAAACAATGGTCGAATAAAAATAAATTAAGTACCAACGGCCAAACATCGTTATGACAACTCAAGTGTTCAAAAGGTAAATTTTATTATGAGAAGTGCTCATGTGTAGCTACTCCCACCCTACCCTCCCGCACCATCCAAGCTCAAGTGCCTGAGGGGAAAAACAAGCGTATGAGGTTTATGAAAAACCTCAGCAAGCAAACTACTTTAACAAGGTTATTCAAATCACAGTTGATTAAACATCAATTTAAATAAAACATGGCTGTAAATAAACAACATAAGGTATATCTTCAAGATTAAACATAGAGCTTCCATGACTTCATACTTCTTATTTGATATGCAAAAGATGCAATGAAATGCATGTCTTCACTTCTACCCTCAAGTCCCAACGAAGGAAATGAGGGCTGCAACCACATTGCTCAATTCAACGTGTGTTGCTGTACCGGTACTTACTGCACCAACATCAGGCTACAGTTTCTTCTTATGCATATCAAATGGTAAAGTGCAAATGCAAGATTGCGATGTATGCACTTCATGTACTTCAGATATTGGTAACATCAAAGAAAGTACCATAGCATACTTCAATATAAAAAAAAGTAACAATAGCTTCAGATTATGTGGCTAGTGTGAGGTACTGCAATTTAATGGAGGCAACTCGAATAACAAAGTTAAAGTATGTAGACCACGGCGCTACGTTTACTTGCCTTCACCAATTCGAGAGAATGAGCTAAGCTTGCCCCGAAGATGAACCACCTGGATATAAGTAATTCTCAGCACCAAAAGCAAGCAAACAAATAAAGCAAACATCAAGTAAAGCGCTCCTACGACCGCTCGCAAAAATAAACCCAAAACAGCCCCATACGCCAAAACTGTCTACACAGGACAGTCAACTTTAACTTTTTTTTAACTATTTTTATACAACCGATAAACAGGTAAATGAGCACACTACGATCATCTACAGAAAATTATCTACAACTTTCGTTTTTAACTCAAAAATTAATTCTAACTGTAACTCAGGTCAAACTTGGTCACAAGACAGACATTCAGTTTACTCCATGAACAGCGAGCAATTGATCTTCAAAAATTCATATCTCCAGTTCTACTCAATCAAAGACAGAGCTTAAGCACTCTATGGAAATATAAAACAAAGATTTATCACAAATTATGTTGCATGACAGAGCAATTCGGTCTCTAAGATCACTAGATTTGCCACGCAAAACTCAGTGTTAAAACTGTAACTGCAAGTCTGACGAAAACAGACAGTCATGTTCAGAGATGCATAGCTCCTCACATACTGAACGAAACGAAGCATATAAATACTCGTTGGAAATATTAAGAAAATATCTACAACTTTCATGTTGACGAGATTTTCAGATACGACAGTTAAAATCCCCAAAAACTCAGGCGAGCTACCGCTGTATTCTGTCCGACAAAGTGCCGTGGCAGTCTCGCATGCATCAAAGTGATTAACGCTAAACAGCCGGAACTAAGCAAGATCTAATTAGACTGGACAGGTAAAGACGATGTTTTCTTTCTATTTTTCCTAGGGAAGATCACGGACCCTTTTTCCTTTTTACCGAATCGATCTCACCAATTTTGCTAGGTCTGCTTGGTTGCCTCTGCCCCTAATGAAGACGCTGATCACAACAGAAGGAACTCATCTTCCATCCTGTTAACTCGCAAGGAAAAACATACCGAGAGGATCGCCAGGCTAGGAAGGAGAACCACCAAGAACTCCAGAGCACCGCCTCCTCACGATTGTCTTGAGCGGTGTTTCAGCAGCAGATCGAGATGTGGTAGGGGAAAAGGTTCTGACGGTTTGCTTTCTTCCTCTAATTGGACTCTAATTAGGCCTTAATATTTTCCATACTCAGCCCAAAAGGCCCAAACCATCCCTTCTACTACCGTTTTGCATTCTGGGTGTTACAGACACACAACCCACTAACCCAGAAGAATAGTAGGAAGGTTCATGATAAACTTGCCACAAGTCCAAAAAGGGAGCAGTACCCAATCAACATTCGAGGGTGGAGAAAAGACTTAACAAGGAAACGGCTTGGGGTTTCAGATGAATAAGTTCTATCTTGTAGAACTTACAAACACGCTCAAGAAATTTGAAAGGCGGAAGATTGAAGCCGCAGATCATATGGGATTCAAATACCGGAATTTCGGTGGTGTCGAAGCTGAAGCACATTTCGCCCTTGCTCTCCTTGGTGATGAAGAAATCGGAGATCCACTCGGTCTTCCGCAGCTCCAGGATAGATGTAGGCTTCATCGATCTCCCCGGGCTTCCAGTGATCAATGGACTCTGGAATCTCGCCGGCGGCCATCATCCGCTGGGCTTTGGTCGGGAGCTGGTGGAGTCATCTTGTTGCTCAAGATCTTGCTGAGCAGCGGCGGCGGCCCTATCGGGTGAATTGGAGGCCATGGGGATCAATCTAGGGTTTGCGCGCGGAGAAAGTGAAGCTAGGGTTTAAGCAGCAGTAAATGTGATGCGGAATGAGGAAGACAACTGTGTCGATTGGGTTTTATGGGCTCTCGCGACCGTTTGGCTTCTCAGAGAAGGTAACCCTGCTCGGTAAATGCGCTTGACAGCGCAACTCCGCACTATATTCCCGTTAATTTGAAAGTTATTCGGTTTTTGTTGCCGAGATTTGAGGAATTTGTTGTGGTAAATTTGGAAATATTTTCGTTAAGTGTGCATAGAATTATTGCCGCCGGAAATTATATCATTCCCCGAAGATTGTCGCTCTCCGAAGATTGTCGCTCTCCGAAGATTGTTATTACCTGAAGAGGTGAATTCTCCGAAGAGAGTTGTTCTCCGAAGAGAGTTGATTGTTGAAGCAGTATTTCCCGAAGAGGATATTCTCCGAAGGGATTATTTCATTATTGAGCTTATATTGCGAAGAGGTTATTCCTCGAAGGACTTATTTAAAGAAGAGACATTCTCAGGAGATATAAAGCATTGCAAAAATACGACGATGAGATTGAATACACATATACATTTGGGATTAAAGGCAGCTTTTCATTCATTAATCCGAAGGTCCTATTACAAGATCTAAGTTACATCTGAAGCTTTGGGAAGCACCTGACCCTAACAGAAAGGTTGAAGACAAGGGTGAGGGAGACGCAGGGCTCAGGTGTGAGCAGCACGGGGATATCTCGTATCCCTAGTTCCGCCGCTCATCAGCGTCCTCAGAAGGGGCTCCGATGACACCAGAGGAAGTGTTCTCTGTGCCCCCACCGCTTGCGCTGTTGATGAGGGGCACACGAGAGGAGACATGGGCGCCCCTCATGTTAGAGTCAAGGACCGGGTTTGCAACCCCGGTAGAAGGCAAAACCGAATTATGATTCGGAGGAATAACACGAGCTGGAGAACCTGCAGGGCTGGGATCTACAGGGGCATCCACGTCCATTGAGTCGTCGCCGCCAGACTCGTCGTCGCTGGAGTCGTCGATAGAGACGATGTCGGCGTTGGCGGGGATGTCACGTGACCCTTTGTTCAGGGCCACATGAAGGTGCCTTGCGTATTCTTCATCGTCGATGTCCTCCTCCAGATCGATGATGTTTGCTGGATTTGGAGGAGGGCTTGGAGGAGGCAGCCCGTAATCCGCCGCCTCTGTTGGAGGAGGAGGAGGAGGGGCTGATGGATCAGCAGGCTCAGGAGAGCTAGTCGCCGGGCTCTCGTTGGAGGGAGCAGAGGAAGAAGAACCGGATGCGCCGGTGAAACTGGTGTTGAGCCACTGGGAAAACCTTGGGTTGACGCATCTCTTACGCCCCATGGTGGAACTGGTGGAGAAGATGGTGTTTGGAGTAGCCAGACCCCTGGATTTATAGCCTTGAGGGGCGGCGTTTCAGTTACTCGAAAGGTCAAGTGGGAAAATAATTATTTTGCAAGTTTCCAAGAATACAGGAAAACGAGGTGATGCATCGCTGAAGATTCCGTCAGATTGGTCAGACAGTAAAGACAATTTTTGACTCGTCAAGTCAAGATCCCTTTTATTGTTGGGAGATTCTTCGGAGAGAATAGGAGAAGGTGGACCAAGGTTCTGGAGTTCGAAATTCCGAAAGCACTTGTTCCGAAGATCTTATTTTCCGAAGATGGCGGTTGATGAATGAGGATAGCTCGGTACATCTGGATTCTAGGTTGACGGCAGAACATATCCCTCGTCATGCTCTCACCTGAGAATGAGGATGCCAAGTGACATGTTCAGAGGTTTATGTCGTAGCCCTAGTTTCCAGATATTCCGAACCCTATTTTAAGACTTTTCCGAAGACTTGTCTTGCACGGCATGGTGTACGGGAAGATTACGATCTCCTTGTTAGATTCGGAGAAGGAACATTGTAGTTTAGGAAGGACTCTGATAGGCGGTAACTAGCCTATAAATATTCATGTAACTCCTACGGGGAAATCTATCTGGCACCTTGCGAAACCCTAACACAAAGGCTGCCACATTATACAAGATTGCACTGGACGTAGGGTTTTTATCCTTCGGAGGCCTGAACCAGTATAAACCCTCTGCGTGTTCTTAGATCGATCTCACCAACCACGTTGCTCCCACGATCCAAATATCTGCCGAACACCCCGTTCAATCGGGTGACGACCAAGGTTCTCAATTTCGTTTTACTCGGTAAAACCGGATGGCACCGGTAGGTCCGGTTTACCGGAAAACCGGAAAACCGGTCGAAAACCGGTCCGAAATCCGTTTGACGAAATTTGAATGAAAAATGTCGAGATTTTCGGTAAACCGGTCCGGTTTACCGGTAAACCGGACGAAATTGCCGATAAACCGGACAAGAATTTCGCTAAACCGGTTTAAAGAGGAAAATTGAAAAAATACAAAAAGTTGAAAATTTGAAAAAATTGAAACAAAAAATATGTTAAAAAACTAGATCATTTTTGCAATCCAATGGTGAAAACGGAACATGTATATTCGATCGTTTGGTTTGTCAAAAAAATCAAAGAAAGTTGCTAGTTTGAATTTTTGTACACAGAAAAGTTGCGTGATTTTTTCGACCCATCAAACGATCGAATCTTCGTGTTTGGTTTCCACCATTGCGCTGCAAATTTCATCTAGTTTTTTTACATATTTTTGTTTTAAAATTTTTCAAATTTTCAAATTTTTTTGAATTTTGAATTCGGAAACCGGAGAACCGGGTGAACCCTGGTGACGACACATACCATGACATGGTTCTTGAGAGTGGCTTGAAGAAAGCAAGCTGATAAAAAGCAACATGTTCGTGTGTGTGAATGCAGTAGTAAAGGGTGAAAAAAGAAGTGGAAGCGGTGTAGACTACCTCCTTTTCCGAATATAGCAGTTGGCAAGTGCAGATGGGCTTGGCCAGTGGGATTGCTTCTTCTGGTGATAATGACTCCGTCGGAAACTGCCAAGTCCCAACAACGGGTCACAAGAAAATCAACCGAAGCAACAGTACAGTGGGGATTTTTTTTTTTGGGTTCAGTTCATTTTACCTGATCAAGCGGATGGGGAGCACAGTGTGCGGCTTAATTGGACCGGCCGGTAGCTGCACCACACTTTTCAGCTCCGGGGTCTTGTGTACCAAGTCATAGACAATCTCAGACGCCTTGTGCGGCTGTGCCTCACGAGATCCCCAGTCCAAGGGGACCCTATTAAAGGATTCGTTACTCATTCGTTCGTATAGATTAATTAGATTAGAAAAGATAATTTGTTCGGGACAAATTAAAGAACTCCAAAAGTAACAGTCAGATTGCAATGTCATGCACCAATGGAGATGAGAGACCATACATATGGATTTGCTTGTGTTCATTAGGACAAGATTACCCAGAAGTAATACTAAATAGCAAGATCGCAAATTTACAAATCGATTAGGAGAAATCAAACGCTATGTGTGTGCGCGCACGTACCTTTGTTGATGCTTGGCATGGAAAGCGATGAACATCATGTAACGGAGCCTGATGGCGCCATGGCTGACACTCTTGAAGTCACAGCTGTGATGAGTGGCGAAGATGTCGGCGCCGAACCCGCCTTCGTGGCCGGCGTCGTCCAGAGACCCGTGCGCCATGAGGAAGCGGTGCAGGACCTGGGCCTCCACGCTCATCGGGCCGCTAAAGTCGGGCGGCAGGAAGCCAGAGAGGTAGCCGACGGCGTCGCGCCACCGGCCTTGCTCCACCAACCGCTTCAGGTGCACCGCGTTGAGGAAGGAGCCGTCCGTCTCCTGGACCAGGCTGCAGGGCCGCCGGCACCAGCTGCGTTAATTAGCAGATAGTAGTAGACTAGTAGCAAGTATGGAGGGCGACGGAAGAGGCTAGGGAGTGATCGAGCACGTACGATCTGAAGGTTCTCTCGAGGCCCTGGAGCCGGAGGAAGGCGAGGAGGCGCCGGTGACGGAGCCGCCGCACGCCGGAGAGCTTGTCTGCGCCGCAATCCTTGGTGACGCTCAGCATCGTGCCGCCACGTACCAATTGAATGTTTACGAGGTGAAATCGATGCGGTTCAACGGACCAGGGTTTCGATTTGGTGGAGCGTCCACTGATGACTGATCGATAGGCAAATATAGAGAGCAGTAGCAGGAGAGGCGCCTATGCCTCCCTCCCCGAGCAGGAGCACCCAAACGGGACCCACCTCTGCGACAAGAGCAAAAGCACCTTCACAGGATCGAGTCGGAAGTGCCGATGAACAGACACAACAGTACATCACATAAAAAGCATAAATTTTTCATCTTTAAGTTATTACATCAAGTACAAGTGATTTAAAACACAAGAGTCCACAGCGGAAGTCTGAAGAAAGATAAATAACTACTACTCTCGACCATACAAAGGCCGCACATCGAAACCCTGCGATGTGGACTTGCTGAAAGCTCCACCAAAGATCAGCGAAAGCAAGAACAAACCTGCACAAAAACATAAAGAGCCAAACCCTGAGCAACTAATACTCAGCAAGACTTAACCGTCAACGTGGCTACTACAGCCGACTACTAATATGCAAAGGCGATAAGGGGTAGGCTGACTCAAATGCATAAACCCGCACTAATCACTTGGTTCTTACTTTCAAGTTTTAATTTCAAGTTAAGTACTTATCCAGTAAAACTGTGTACTTATCTCTAAAACAGATATAAAAGCAGTACATCAGGTAAGCAATATAACAATAATGAGATATAATGTAACAGTACTAGAACATCATCATCAATCATATCACACTACGAGGTGATTCAGTGAACAAGGTTGCTCTTGACCGAGAGCGGCGGCATCGATGTACATCCTGCAGGAGAAACCTGACCACACGACATATGCAGCACAAAGGCCACATATGGCAACCTTTTACAAAGCCCCCGCAAAGCCGACTCGATCTGCTGCTCCCGGCGACAGTCTTGGGCCCACAAAACACCCAGCCCAGCCGTCGTCTGTGGGTGGCTACCCTCGTTCCCCCGTAGCAGCAGGCGCCGATGTCATCCCCACGATTGCTAAGCTACTCGATTTACTAGGCCCTTAGAACACTAGCATGTGATCAGTACATTCGAACTTGCTCAACAGGGCCAACAACGGACGGTCCTTAATCGACACAGACGGGGCTACCACTATGAAGGCCCAGCCTTCTCCAACCATCCTATACAAACAAAATCCCCGTCCGGTCTCAACAAATCCTAAATTCACCTAGTACAATCCAGGGTGATTCCTATCATGCGAGTGGGACCTACCACTCGTTTTGTACCGTCCGCTAGCCACTAAGCCTAGCAAGTTCTAACGTTACCTAGACCACATCTACAAAAATAGGACACAAGGTAAATCTGGAAGGGTAGTCCTAATGCAGTTCTAAGGTTTCACATCAACTCCTAATAAACCTAATGCACAATCAATTACTAGCCCCAATCAAGTGATAAAATAAAATCCTAAATAGGGAGGCATGCACCGGGGCTTGCCTGGCTCAGGTGCTAAGCTAGCTGGGTCAGAGGTGTCAGTGTCCTGCTGCTGCTCCTCCTGTGCCTCCTCCTCCGGCAGCTGGAAGTCCAGTGGCTCCGGAGTCGTCTCTGTCACTACACGTCATGACGAGGAAATAATACAAAGTTAGATGCGAGTAATATGATGCAATTAATGACTTAATTACTTGATAGGACAGTCATTTGTACTGTAAGTGCAAATGATTAACTTTGTTAATTAATTTCGTCTGAAGTATTTCCTTCATTGACTTTCAATTAAGTTAACCATTTAAACAACTTGAATTGATTAAATAAATAATTCAATTTCCAAAAATTAATTTATGTCCAGTGGCATTTTTCTGGTGAAAGCCACCACTGGAAGTGATTTATGGTGAAGTTTGACGATTTATTGTAATATGAATTATTTACAATAATTTAAACAATGCAGATAACGATTTAAATCATAAGTAAATAGTTGAATAGGATATGATAGTAGAAAAATGTTCCGTAAGTGTGTTAACAGTTTCTTTACAAGCATGTAGGAGTTCAAGATTTATGGAGCAACAGAGAATTAATTATGAATTAAAGAAGATCTGCATAAAGGTATTTTTACAGGAAATATACAAGGGGTACTAGATAGTTTGGTACTGGCACTGGATAGAACTCATCACAAGGAGTCCAGCAAAAATGGTTTCACATTTTTCTGAGGTATATTCGAGTTATTATGCATTTTACAAGTTTCTGGCAATTTCTGAGGAATTAACTAAATCGATAAAGGGTTAAAAGATCGCGACCAGTCAGATTGAGGACACAAAATGGGGCACATAGTCTGGGCCGCACTAGATCCGGACTGGTCACAAGGTGATCCAGCCACTCAGATCCAGAGACACAGGGTGGGCTACACGGGACGGCGCACCAGATCCTGTGTGGACACACGGGATCTCGACACTACGGCCCACAGTGCACTGACCGGAGCTGTCACCGGAGGCGGCGGTGCAGCTCGTCGGAGGGAGATTCCGGCGGCTACTAGGTGAATGGCAAATGCAGGAATGAAGAGCGTGGAACGGCAGGCTCACCTCGATGAACAGGAGAGGGCGGGGATGGCCGGAGCAGGGTCGGCGACGAGGGAGCGGCGGTGGCGGAAGTCCGGCGACGTTGCGTGGGCGAAGAGGGGGCCGGAATCGAGCCGGATCTGCACGGACGCATCCAACACGACGAGGTCGAATCGGAGGCGATCACGGTTGACGACGAGGTGACGCGGACGGCGGAGCTCGACGAGGGAGCACCGCGGTGGTGAACGGCGGCCGAAGGGGAAAACCTGAAATCCGGTGGTCGGAGCTGCGGAACGACGACGAGGTAAGCGGGGAAAGGAGGAAGGGGGAGCGGCGCACCCGTGCGCAAAACACGAAGATGAGGAGCTCACCAGAGACGGCGAATCGATCGGTGGCGCGCGACGTGCCTGGCGGCCGGACGGGAAGAAGAGGCGCGCGATTCTCGTGGCTCACGGAGGGGAATGGTGAATGGTGCTCATGGCGGAGCTTTGGGCGAGTCTGCGCAGCCTTGGGGCGAGTAGCTCGACCGGGCAATCGCGGTGGCGAGCTGACGACTAGCTCGAGCTTGGCAGCCGGCAAAGGCGCGGCGGCCGGCGACGAGGAGTGCGAGCGTGAGGGGGAAAAAGGAGGTCCGCGCTCAGACAAGAGGGGGAGATGGCGTTTTCTTGCCGCAGCGCGGTCGGAACGGAGGGGCCGGGGCGGTGCGGCGAGCCGTACGCCGACGGCCACGCGGCGGAAAAGCTCGGCGTCCTTCAGTGAGAGAAGTGAGGCTGACAAGCGGGCCCGACGGCATCTTTCATTTTCGCAAATTATTCAAACTCAGAAATTCCCCAAACTTTGGCACTCAAATTGGAGTAGCAATTGAGCTCCAAAAATCGCAAATTTGGTACCATTGGAAAGAACTTGAAAAGTTCTACCAACTGGCCAACATGCACATATGGACTCCAAAGGGAATTAAAATGGCAGCTGGTCAAAATTGTTTATTTTCTAAGCTTTGGGGATTTTATTGGGGCATCAGACGAATTTCAAAAATCACCAAAAATTCTCCAAAATTTTTGTTTCAGAAGGGCTATCCACTGGTATTTTTGGTTGCTCAAGTTATTATACAAAAGTTTGAGTTTCTTCAGAACCTTGGATTTGACAATTGTTTAAATTTTGAATTCGAATTTTGGGACTTGGTTTGTTTTTTATTTCTGTTCAGTTTCAGATTTGTGTGCTGGCTGGCTCCAGTGACACGGGGTGTCACACAAATCATTAGTTATAGCACCAGTCAGTGCAGCACACACGATATAAAATATTTTACTACAGAAGTAAGCACACAATATCCAATTCAAAACACTGTATATAACTATAGACATCGTATGAATTTAAGCAGTGACAATCCAATACCAAAGCAAGTAACAGTAGAGGTATATGTGTTTTAGCCATGGAATTTTATCGTCTATGTATGACGGGTTAACCGGATAAGGTCATAAGCAACCAACAGTTCTCAAGAACCAACATCAACTTAAGCCCGAATTATTAGAGTAAATATTGCTATTTACCAATAAGATCCGCCGTCCAGCTGAATGCCTTGGATATCAGTTCTGCCATTGAAAAGCATGTATCATTTACTGTCTCTCATATGCAATCGACTATGATCTTTCACAATGAGAAGGATATCATACATACCACGACGTGGTTCTTGAGAGTGGCTTGAAGAAAGCAAGCTGATAAAAAGGAACACGCTCGTGTGAATGCAGTAGCAAGGTGTAAGAAAAGAGAAGAAGTGGAAGCAGTGTAGACTACCTCCTTTTCCGAATATAGCAGTTGGCAAGTGCATATGGGCTTGGCCGGTGGGATTGCTTCTTCCGGTGATATTGACTCCGGCGGGAACTGCCAAGCGCCAACAACGAGTCACAAGAAAATCAACCGGAGCGACAGTGTGTATTTTTCTTTTTCCGTTCAGTTCATTTTACCTGATCAAGCGGATGGGGAGCACAGTGTGCGGCTTAATTAGACCGGCCGGTAGCTGCATCACACTTTTCAGCTCCGGGGTCTTTGCAAACCAAGTCATAGACAATGTGAGACGCCTTGTTCCTGACGAGATCCCAGTTCAAGAGGGGCCTATTAAAGGAATCGTTACTCATTTTTTTATATACATTAATTAGAATAGAAAATATAACTTGGTCCGGGACAAATTAAATAACTTCAAAAGCAACAGTGAGATTGCAATGTCAGGAATGGAGATGAGAAACCAGATGGATTTTGCATGTACTCGTTAGGACAAGGTTACCCAGCCACAAGTATCTAGCAAGCTAGATCGCAATTCTACAAATTGACAGGAGAAATCAAACGTCACGAGAGAGATGTCCGCACCGCACCTGTGTTGATGCTTCGCATGGAAAGCGATGAACATCATGTAACGGATCTTGACGGCGCCATGGCTGAGACTCTTGAAGTCACGGCTGCGATAATTGGCGAAGGCGGCGGCGGCGAAGCCCCCGGCGTCATGTCCGGCTTCGTCCAAATACTTGTGCGCCACGAGGAAGCCGTGCAGGACCTCGGCCTCGACACTCGTAGTCTGGCCGCCGTTAAGGACGTCGGCCGGCAGAAAGCGGGAGAGGTAGCCGATGGCGTCGCGCCACCGGCCTTGCTGCACGAACTGCCTCAGGTGCACCGCGGAGAAGAAGCAGTTGTTCGTCTCCTGGACCAACCTTCGTTCGCACCAGCGGATCATCAAGGCAGTTTTAGCAATTAGTAGAAGCACGTACAGAGGGTGACGATCGAGGAGGAGACTGGGGGATGCGAGTGAGCACGTACGATCTGAAGGTGCCCTCGAGGCCCTGGAGCCGGAGGAAGGCGAGGAGGCGCCGGTGACGGAGCCACCGCACGCCGGAGTGCTCCGCCTCGCCGGAGAGGTTGTCCGCGCCGCGATCCTTGGTGACGCTCGGCATCTTGCCACGTGCCAATCGAATGTTTGCGAGGGGAGATCGATGCGGTGCACGGGATCAGAGGTTTCGATTTTTGGTGGAGCGTCCACTGATTGATGGGCAAATATAGAGCAGTAGCAGGAGAAGCGCCTACTCCTCCCCACCCAGTCACCCACTGGCCACTCACCCGCACGCAGGTAAGTGTACGCGATTTGTGATCGTGGCTGCAGATATGTTAACAACAAGGAAACCGAGAATTATAGGGTTTATATTCAGAACTATTCCTTTTCTTCGAAAAAAAAATATATTCAGAACTTACCCTGCAACTAAATTTATTCAAACAATCTTGACTGTAATTCAGACTAGTAACTTGTTCGTGGGTTGCTACGGGGAGTGATAATTGCATTATCCGAGTGAAAAATATAGATAATCTACAAACTAGGAGTCCAGATCTAAATTCTATTGTACGAGATAATAATGTTGGTGAATATAACCCCATATGTATAAGAAACTAATCAAAAAATAATTGCTGAAACCAAAAGTAGTGCTCATGAAATGAAAAGGCTCCAGAGCCGCTCTAAAACATTGCAACTGACCGGGCGAAGCTATATAGCTAGAACGACACTACAGCTTCTCCACAAGCAATCCATGCAGTTCTGAATAGAGTAAAGTGCATCATAGGTCCTTAAATTATTTCAGGATTCTCATCTGGGTCCATGAACTCTTAAAATGAAGATTTGGATTCCTAAACTATTTTAAAATTCTCATATGGGTCCATAAACTCTTAAAATAACAATTTAGGTCCCAAAACTATTTAAAGATTCTCATTTGGGTCCATAAACACTCAAAACAAAATTTGGTTCTATAATCTTCTTTTGGTGCTTAAACAACCATTCAAACTATGGCTTTTGTTTGAATCATAATGACATCGTGTGCAATGTTTGAATTTCCGTGCTACCGTAATACCGGAACAACCGAAATGTCTGGTTTTTCAAAAAACAGGCCCAAAAACAGAACAAAATTCAAATTCCAAATTTTGAATCTGAAAATTGAAAACCGATCAAAATGTCTGGCAAAGCGGACCAAACTTTGAAAAAACTGTTCAGAGAGAAAAAAATAGAAAAAGTAAAAAAAATTAAAAAAAACATTTTTTCAAATTTAAAAATGAAAACTGAGGAACATTGTAAACCAGACCGGACCGGTGTTTCCGAAAACCACTTGGTTTACCGTGGTGATAACGGGGCTATCAAGCACCAGACCAAAATCTTCATTTTGAAACTTTTTGATCTCAGATAAGAACACAAAATAAGTTTTAGGCATCTAAATCTTTATTTTGAAACTTTTTCAATCGAGATAAGAACACCAAAATTGTTTTGGGACCTAAATTGACATTTTAAGAGTTTATGGATCTAGATGAGAATCCTGAAATAGTTTAGGAACCCAAATCTTGGTTTTAAGAGTTCATGGACCTAGATGAGAATCCTGAAATAGTTTAAGGACCTGGGATGCACTTTACTCTTCTGAATACACCGAACATTTTTGTAGGTGCAAATAGAGACATGTAAACTTGTTTTAACCTTTAAATTCAAAAAACAAATACACATCGATCAAGGAGACGGTTCTAAGATAACATGGGGCACATGCCAAAACAAATGGATATGTCCTGCTAAATCCAATAGAGCTCACATGGATCAAAGAGGCGAATATAAGAGAACTTGGGACACATGCTAAAACAAATGGATCCTAGATTACTTGATTAAAAGAAAGTAAGCGTCAACATTTGGAGCTTGGTTATAAGTGCTTCTAGCTATTGCATTTGCATCAACAAGCTTTCCAAATTACTTGCATTTGCCACTGATGGCATCCCATGCTCCTGATGGTGCTCCGTTTGCTCACCAGCTTTCAAACTTTCATCTGATGGACAAATATGTTCATTAGTCGTAGCACACACGAAATTAAATATTTTACTACAGAAGTAAGCACACACTATCCAATTCAAAACACTGTATATAACTATAGACATCGTATCAATTTAAGCAGTCACAATCCAATCCCAAAGCAAGTAACAGTAGAGACATATGTGTTTTAGCCATGGAATTTTATCGTCTATGTATGATGGGATAACCGGATAAGGTCATAAGCAACCGAGACTTCTCAAGAACCAACATCAACTTAAGCCCAAATTATTAGAGTAAATATTGGTATTTACCAATAAGATCCGCCGTCCAGCTCAATGCCTTGGATATCAATTCTGCCATTGAAAACCATGTATCATTTGCAGTCGCTCATATATGATCGTTATGATCTTTCACAAGGAGAAGGATATATCATACATACCATGACGTGGTTCTTGAGAGTGACTTGAAGTAAACAAGCTGATAAAAAGGAACAAGTTCGTGTGAATGCAGTAGTAAAGGGTAGAAAAAGAAGAAGTGAAAGCATTCTAGACTACCTCCTTTTCCGAATATAGCGGTTGGCAAGTGTAGATGGGCTTAGCCGGTAGGCTCGCTTCTTCTGGTGATAATAACTCCGGCGGGAACTGCCAATAAAGGATGACAAGCAAATCAACGGGAGCATCACTCAACACTGGAGATGGAAAAGGTTGTGTGCGGGACAACATAGACAGTGGGGATTTTTTTTTTTCAGTTCAGTTTATTCATTGTATTGTACCTGATCAAGCGAATAGGGAGCACAGTGTGCGGCTTAATTCGACCGGCCGGTAGCTCCACCGCACGTTTCAGTTCCGGGGTCTTGTGAACCAAGTCATAGACAATGCCGGCCGCTTTGTGCCTCACGAGTTCCCAGTCCACGAAGACCCTATATCAATGCAGATGTTTACATTTGTTATTATTAGTTTTTTAAAAAGATAATTTGATCCGAGTTTATATTTCAAGAACTGCAGAAGCAACTGTAAGATTGCAACTTCAAGAATTCATGACATGAGAAGCCATGGATTTGCTTACATGCAATAGGACAAGAATATCCAGAAGCAAAATCTACCAGTTAAAAAAAAAGATCGCAAATCTACAAACTGACAGGACAGTGTGCGCGAGTGGGATGCCCGCACCTGTATTGATGCTTGGCATGGAAAGCGATGAACATCATGTAACGGAGCCTGATGGCGCCATGGCTGACACTCTTGAAGTCACAGCTTCGATGTTGTGCGAAGAAGGCGTCGCTGGCGGCGAACACGCCGTCGTGGCCGGCTTCGTCCAGAGACCTGTGCGCCATGAGGAAGCGGTGCAGGACCTGGGCCTCCACACTCATCTGGGTGGGGCCGTGAAGGTCGGGCGGCAGGAAGCCGGAGAGGTAGCCGATGGCGTCGCGCCACCGGCCTTGCTCCACCAACCGCTGCAGGTGCACCACGTTGAGAAAGGCGGCGTCCATCTCGTCGACCAGCCTGCAGGGCCGCCAGCACCGGCAGCGTTAGCAGATACTCCTTCCGTTTTTAATTATACCTTGACCATTCGTCTTATTCATAAATATTTATGTAAATAGCTAAATATATAAGTTAATTTTAAAGTATTTTTGATGATAGATCCAACAATATACATTTTACGTTAAACAACTAATTATTTTCATATATATTGTTGGTCAAAGTTCAATAAAAAAGTCAATGGCGTCATATAATTAAAAACGGAGGGAGTACTAGTAGCTAGCAAGCATCAAGGGCGACGGAGGAAGCTAGGGAGAGTGAGCACGTACGATCCGAAGGTGCCCTCGAGACCCTGGAGCCAGAGAAAGGCGAGGAGGCGCCGGTGCCGGAGCCGCCGCACGCCGTAGTGCTTCGCCGCGCCGGAGAGCTTGTCTTCGCCCAACGCCTTGGGGACCGACATCGTGCCAGGAGAGGTGCCGCAAACGAGCGATCGATTGGTTCAGTGATTCAAGGTTACAATGTGGTGGAGAATCCATTGATAGGCACACTTATAGGGAGCATTACGCAGCAGGAGGCAATGTCTCTGCCTCTCCAGCCTCCACCTCCACCTCCACCTCCAGCCCCCACCCCCACCCCTACACGGCCACCCCTGATGAACTTCCCACCACTCCCACCCCCATCCAGTCCCACGCCCCTATAACAAAAATGGTGACTCGTACTCCCTCCGTTTCAAAATATATGTAGTTTTAGGTTTGGACACGGTAACTAAGAAGATGTGAAAAAGTTGATAGACACAGAAAACAATGAGGAGTGAAAGAAGAGAGAGATAGAGATAGGCACAGAAAACGATGTATTGGGAAGCGAGAAAGTTGCATTGGGATCTGAGAACTACTTATATTTTGACAAAAAATTTGAATGCTAGAACTACCTATAATTTGAAACAGAGGGAGTATTCAATTCGGATCCCTTATGGATAGCAGGAGGTATATAAAAAAACGGACACAAAAGGTTTTGTTGTATTCCTTCCTTTGACATTTTTTTTGTCTCAGATTTACAAATTGCATGTGTTGTCTGTAACCCACATTCATGCCAATTGATTTAAAAATAATTGTTGACCATTAATAAGACAATCTAGGTTTATAGTTAAGAAATACATATGCATTAACAACATATGACTTATTTTTAGGATCATCAAGAGATAAAGTTTCATAATGTATAATTCACATGTTCTTAACGGTAAGAAATTGTATTGGTGAAAGATAGAAAAGTTTTACTTAGAACAAACCTAATATTCAACCTTTTTGAAACGCATAGACGACATGCTTTCAGCAAATGTCATGGTCAACTTCCTGCTGCCACTCAAATGCTAGAAGGGCTGCACAATTTCATCAATAAGCCAGCTTTCGCTTTTCCGAAGCCATAATAAAAATTTGATGCAACATGGCTCAACAGTTTTTTTTTCTTTTTCTTCCTGTATTTTCATTCAAATGATTATAGCCTACAATTTTTGTTTTATAAGCATTAAAAACACGTAAGATATGTGCCAAAGTCAAGAACTGCGAAACCTTATTCAATTATAAAAGAATCAACAACCCTAGTGCTTTGTAACATAACAACTTATGAGACCTATGTCAATGGTTTATATGTCACTACACAAAAACAAACTGTAGTCACATGGTACTTGGTCACTGTTTATACGCTATTCAGCTTGGTCACTGTTTATACTTGGTCACAACATGTGGACATTGCTGAGTCCAATTAGATGACATTTTATTTTTTTAACAGCTTCATAAAATTTCTAGCATTTTTTTAGCTTATTTCATTTTCAATGTATTACTTTATTTAATGTCGATCTCGCATCAGCGTTGTGTGTTACTTCCATTGGGCAGGTGGTGGGCTTCTAGTCCTAGGCCTTGTTTCGTTCTTGGGTGGGCCGTATCGAGTTACTTTTGGGCTATTCAACTTTTCGGCCACCGTTTGGTTCATAACGTTGCCAACTTATATCTACTCATTTGGTACACTAGTACTGGCAGTAGAATCACTCGTTGCTTGGCCACGACGTACTCATTTGTCGTGCCCGTACGTACAGAGCTCCTGATATGGTTGCAGAGTTTACTCGTCCGTTTCTTTCCTTTAATTCTGAAGTTCAAGGATGTGTTTTCGAATTTAGTACTGCATCGAACATGTATACTACTACTAGTATCAGTCATCGGCAAAGTAACATGCGAGTTCATGCCGTCATGCTGCTTCCAGTGCATACAGGCTTGCGTTACAGACGTATGCTTGTACTATTCGGGCAGAAATGTCACAGCAGAACGGACGAGAATTGGACAGGTCACGAGGCAGAGGTGTGGTTTTGGGCCATTCCGATGGAGTCCCACATTTTTCTGATCCGTGGAACCGATACGAGCTGCATGCCAGGCTCCGACGTCCATGCCAAACACGATGTGGTACAATAATACCGTATCAGTGAGGCAGTGATCAAGGCATGATCAGCTGATGGCACGTGATCCCCATGCTGATGGGATCGGTTATCGCAACTATATGTCTTTTCGAAGCAATTGGTACTATATTCTGCAATAATTCGCACCGTTTGGAGAGAGAGTATGATCAGTTGATCACTGAGCCCGCTTTTCTGTATGGAGGAACAACGGACAAGCAAAGCCAGCATCTCTGCTTCCGCGCGGCTCGATCCGACAGAGGCAGAAGCAGCGACATTTTGGGGGGTGGGGGTGGGGGGGGGGGGGGGGGGGGGGGGGGTGGCGCTGGCGCGGAAGCACGGGCCCATCATGTACGGCGAGCTGCGACACGTAGCGGCCGGCGTAGGCGTAGCTCTCGCCGCCGGCAATGTAGAACTCGCGGGGAAGCGCTGCACCCAGCTGATCAGGAACACCATCGCCACGTGGAGGGGTTGCGGTAAAGCGTACGTCTTGCCGTCGCTCATCACGCGGATCTTCTCCATGGCGTCGTACCCCGGCGACGAGCACTCCGGCCCGCCGTTCAGCCACAAGATCAGCGGCTGCTGCGACGCCGCAGACGCGTTGGTGTTGCCACCGGCAGCCTCGGCGAGGTAGTAGAACAGCTCGCGCCCTGCCGCCGCGTCCACCGTCACGTGCCCAGCGTACTACGCGAGGTCCACGCCGCACGCGCGCTCGCGGCCTGGGTTCACGTCCGCCGCAACAAGGCCGGCCTCCTGCTCCGCGGCGTCGCGGAGGCGGCGACCGCCGGCAAGCTGTGGAGTCACAGGACACGTAGGAGGTCGCGGGGGGGGGGGGGGGGGGGGGGGGGTTGCAAAATCTATCTATCTATTATTTTAGTATTTGAAGGTAACAAGAAGCTACGACGTTTGCTCTCAAGGCCACAAGACAAGAAACTACGACGTTCACTCTCAAAGCCACAAAATTACCACATTAATCTAAAAAAAAAACTACGAGCCGTTAGATTTTATGAACATCTAACGGTCTACATCAAACATAGGATCCATGTCAAATTCGTTGGTTAGTTGTATGTACGTGAAAAGGAAAAACTATTTGGATCGTGCAGAGACCCAAATACATACGTAATTACAGTCCTAGACCAAATACAATAACCTATGTACAATAGTCAAATAGCTCCTAAGAGGGCTTGGAAACCTTCAGAATTCAACGCCGCTTGGCCTTTTGCCGCATGCTCGGCAACGGAGCATAAGACATACATGTGCTTCAGGCGAAGTAACTGCGGACGAGGAAGATCCGTCGGACTACGTATAAGCACGGCGTGCGGTGCGACTCCTGATGTTGAGATAGATGATTGGCTTACAACATGCTCAGAAGATCGGCAGCTATACCCCCATGCGATAGTACGTACACTACAAGATTCCTAAAAATCCCCAACAGTTTTTCTACAAGTGGGTGACAGTTTTTAGTGTATTTGTTAAGTGTATATGAAAACTGTAGGGCATGAGTTTGTAAGAAAATTGCTAAAACTGTTGGGAAATATAGAAACTTGTACTACAAAACTGTAGGCCATTCAAAAAAAAATGTACTACACCATATAAACTGTCGGCCACTTGTTACCCCACTGTCGGGGATTAGTGGAAATTTTGTAGTGGTACCAGTGCATGAACCAGATGCGCGAAGCAGAAGGCCACCAAGCATCGATGGATCGAGAAGAGCACCTACATGCACGCGGGATTTGCCTACAATGAAAAGTACGGCCATGCATGTATAGAAGCTAGACATCGAGAATTGTAAGCTTTTTTTTTTCGGGGCATATATATGCAAAGCTTCCATAAGGAGGTAGGTAAATAAGACAAACCTGAGCGGTGCACGCAAATAAGCTTCAGCATTTTCTATGCATGCGTGAGTTTGCTCCTCTAGCAGACCAAAGTTATAGAGAATAGAGCAAAACACTTGCCCACGGAACGAGATCCAAATAGCATGCGCAACTCTGAAACATTGACACTTAACCAATTCACCAACTACGCTGAAGGTGGAAGATGGGTAAAACATTTCAACTACACTAGGAGTCAGAATAATAATCATAGTATTCAAATGTTTAAAGTGGACAGATGTGCAGGC
Organism: Eragrostis curvula; assembly: GCA_007726485.1. Classification (NCBI taxonomy): domain Eukaryota; kingdom Viridiplantae; phylum Streptophyta; class Magnoliopsida; order Poales; family Poaceae; genus Eragrostis; species Eragrostis curvula. The sequence goes on from RWGY01000020.1 coordinate 197,406, forward strand.
TCTCTATATGCACCCAAATTGGATCAAGACTGATACTCTAGCTTGCCTTTTCTTTTTGTGCAAAAGGACGGAGGGGAATTATTTTGCATGGAACTAACTTTAATACGAACAATAATTTCTATAACATCATAGACCTACAAAAATGTGCTACCGACAAAATAACTTGAAACAGCACTTTATAGTTATTCCTGCAAGTTGATGTAGTACAAACATTGGACTATAGAAGTTCAAACTTAATTTTCTTAAGAACAAAACACTACTGCAGTGCTGCTCAAATAAAATGAGATGACCTGATAACTTTAATCCATGATAGGTTCTTTGTTAGTTTAGATTGTTTAGACATTACAATGCCAAGTTTAGCCTTACATATATATGGTAGTTTGCAAAAAAAAATTAACATTAATATTTGAGATAAATGATGTCTAAAAATTTTACAACATCAAGAATAGAAAAGTATGGATGTATCTTACTGCAAAATTTTCACTAGAAAGAGAGCCACCACATTCGCTCTAAAATGCTAGAAATACCCACGTTAATCCGAGAAAATAAGAAGAGAAAATTAACCACCACTGCCATTACGAAAAAATTAGTCCGATAACCCCCTGTAAATATTTGTAAGATTACACACCAAAGAAAAATTAGCCACCAACGTCATTATAAAACACAACCCAAAATGCCCTCATACTTGTTATAAATAAAAACATAGATTAATTTAATTGCCTAATCATCAATCATATGTAACACCACTTTTTACGGTCACAAAGCATGCACAACGAACCCTAGCTGGCATATACCTGGCCCATGCAAAGCAGCCGCCACAAAGAAGACCCGTCGGCGGGGCAAAGTGCGAGCAAGGGTGACACATGATCAGGTCAGGAGGATAGGAAGGATTAATTTGGGTTCCTCACGACATCAACGTCAAGCTCACGCCGTGTACCAGGAACGCGACATGAGGAAGCTTGCGTACAACGTCGAGGACGCCGTCGACACGCTTGCCATGGCGTGCACAAAATTAAAGACCACCTGCAGGGCTCCGTCCGCTTCCCTTGGCTTTCCGGAGGGCCCGATCTGTTCCAGGTGCGTGGGTGCCTCCTGTCACCGTCGACGACCCACGGCCGCCGTCGGACACGGCAACAGCGACAGTCATCGGCGTTGTTGCCGCTAGACACTCGCTGATCAGGAGGCTGCGCATGCTCGGCCGTGGCGAAGCCGCGAAGGGGGAGACGGCGCCGGCGTGTTGAACGATCAGCTTTCGTCGTCCACGCTCAGGTCGAAGTTCGATTGCGCAGCTTTCGTCGCCGTAGTGCTGGATCCAAACGTCACCAAGGTCCTCGAGAGGATGCGGCACCAGCTTGCGTGGACTGAAAATTCCAGCGCATAAACAGACTATCTTCGGATTTCACTTCATCAAACATCCACGTTGAAGCCTGCATTTATTCAGGAGTAGACCTTGAGTCATCAGTGTCTCGATCAGATCACGCATCCAGTTGCAGCATCTTACGAAGAGAGAAGTTAATTTAAGCAAACAATTTCGTTTCTTGGTTTCCAGAATACTCAGCTTTCGGAAGTATTGATTAGGTAAACGACTCCCATTGTATACCTATTACTCTCACCAATTATTTTTTTCCTTCTATTTAGAGTTAGTAGTTTTAGACCAAGAATAACATCAAGCTTGCCATAAATTTTCTTCCGCTGCCTTGACCCCAACCATTGTTGTCATGGTCACCCCCGCCCTAACCTCACCGAACAGTCGTCCACCATCCTCGACGGCGGTACGTACCTCTACCGCTACACCCACAAATATGCACCACAATCGGGTAGCCAAGTAAATGTTTCCTTCGGCTGGGAAAATTCCTTCTAAGATTGGCAAACTCAGGTGAGGTCCCTCATTCCATCACAACAAAAAAAACTAACTTCACTAGATCATTGTCAGAACATCGTTGGCATTGTATAGGAGGGTGTGTATTGGGAGAAACACAAAGGTAGGATATATAGCTTAGATTTTTCACTAAAAGGTAGTAGACAAGATGATACGCAGCTCTAGGCTCGCAAATAGTTAAACCTGCGCAAACCCTCTTTGGTTGTGCATCAAATGCAAACAAGAAGGCTGTAAGAGTGAGCACAAAGCATTATGGAAGTATTAACTATGGCGTGCAACCATGAAGGCTATAGATGCATGATTACCAAATTATAGTTATTGTTGTTGAAAAAAAAAGGGGAAAAGCAGAGGGCGATAATGAAGTAACAAAGGTACCGATGCCTTTCTAAGAAATACCTTGAAAATATGAGTATAAAGCTGTATTAATTAAATTAATATTAACATAATAAATAACACAAGACTAGCGGCGCAAATGCACGGGCCGCCATACGTTAATCTGAGAAAATAAGAAGAGAAAATTACCCACCACTGCCCTTATGAAACAGATAGTCACATAACCCCCTATAAATATTTATAAAATAGCTAAATTGGGAATAATAACAAATAGTAAAAAATACCCCCTCACACCTATTTCTAAATTACCCACCATGCCATTATAAGTCAAAAAATAGATAAATTCGGAATAATAAAAAATATACTGAAATACCCCTGACACCAATTTCTTAATTACCCACCATACCATTATGAGTCAAACAATATCTAGATTTGGAATAATAAAAAATAACTAAAAATACCCTCACTCCTATTTCTGAATTACCCATCATGCCGTTATTAGTCCAGTTAATACATAAATTCAGATTACAAAAATAGTCAGAATATCTGTAATTTTTTTTCTAATTTACCCACTATACCATTATGTGTCTAAAATAGCTAAATTTTAGAACAATACACTTAATTTAAAAGATTTATTTGTACATCAACATATGTCCAGCTAGCATGGCGCATTCTCTTATTTTTAGCATGACACGTTTTCTTCAAAAGATTTATTTGTAGCAAACATTTTCTTTTTTCCTACCATGACATATGTTAGATAGCATGACACGACTTGAACCGACCTCCTTCTAAAACAAAATAGAAAAATAATGGGTTAGCTAAGAAACAATTCAAGATAAATGATCACTCGTCTCATACTTAAATTGAGGGATGGTGAGAAATTCTCTAATCTATAAATACCCTTCACTCCTATTTCTGAATTACCCATCATGCAGTTATAAGTCCAATTAATAACTAAATTCAGATTATAAAAATAGTTAAAATATTTGTAATTGTTTTTCTAATTTACCCAGTATACCATTATGGGTCCAAAGCTAAATTTTAGAACAATACACTTAATTTAAAAGATTTATTTGTACACCGACATATGTCTAACTAGCATGGCACATTCTTTTATTTTTAGCATGACATGTTTTCTTCAAAAGATTTATTCATAGCAAACATGTTCTTTTTTCCTACCATGACATATGTTAGCTAGCATGACACGATTTAAACCGGCCTCCTTCTAAAACAAAATAAAAAAACAACGGGTTAGCTAAGACACAATTCAAGATAAATAAGGACTCATCTCATACTTAAATTGAGGGATGGTGAGAAATTTTCTAATTTATAATGATATAAAAATATTTTAAATAGTATAGTAAGTCTAGCCGCGCAAATGCGCGGGCAGCCATTTTAGTTCTCTAGTCATTGGAAAAGGAGGCAATCTGGCAAGTGCCATACGAGAGGAGGGTAAAAGTCTAACAGAGTAACTGCTATTATATCGCAGGCTTGCAGCTCGATCGACGACCAAGATCAGCCGTAAAAAAATCCTCAGCCCCAGAACAAATCCCTGAAGCCCCATTTTGGGTACCTATACTGCCACAAGACTGTCTATTTGCCGTTAAACTCCATATGAGAAAATACTTTGTAGATAAAGATCATTTATCCATAAAGGTTCTGTCTTGACCACTACAAGAAATGAATTCTTTACCAACAGGTCTTGTTTAGATGGCCAACAGTTTTCAATCTCTTTTGTATTTTACACAAGTGACCAAAAGTTTTCTAATACAAATTGACATCTTTCCTAACAGTTTTGACAAACTACCCACAATATCATTCCCAACAACATCACTACCTACAATTTTGAAAATAGCTAATCAAATGAACTAAAACTGTTGGCCAATTCAAAATAAAATCAGTCAGGAAAGATTTTGATTTTTGTAGTGGATATATACTCCGGCCGATGGGTCAAATAAAAATTTGACGAAGAAGTGTGACTAGTCTATTGTGGCCTTTCGACGTGACATGTAGGTTATTAGTTGAATCTACTCCATACAGTGTCTATTGTTACCACTCGTCTATGATTTCTGAATTTGCTGAATTGCATTCTATACATGGTACTTTGTCTGTTGACCCGTCTATTGTGCAAGGTCAATGCTTTCGACATAAATGTGCATCTAGAAATAGGATACTTGTAGATTAAGTTATTTCAGCGGTTGGCATTTGGCAACATTGCAATGGTTTATTAGTGTAGCTAGCTTAAACAAAGGTACATATGACTGTGAGAAAGCCTTTTGTGCCGCATCTTGCTGAACTCAGAAACCGCTTCTGAATATATAATGTCAATTTCATCCTTTTGAATTAGCATTCTATGTGATCCAATAAGCTTGTCACGATGTTTAAGACTTGAATAACATGTGCCAAAGCATTATTAACTTCATCTACACTTTTTGGATGGACTAGGATTACACGACCAAGGAAACCACTGAGTTAGTGCTAAGCCTTTTTTACTTGAGTACTCGTACAATTATCTAATGATTATGAGTACTAAGTATAAGTTATTAATACATTATTATATTCAAATGTGTTGTCCGCATTGTAAACTCAGAAACATCTATATAAATTAGACAATAAGTACAAAAAATTATTGATATGAAATAATTATGAAAGTGGAAGAGAAAACTAATGTTACGAAACATTCATCGTCTTCTTCAACAATTGTTGAAGTTAGTGGCGTTCTAAGAATTGTATCAAGACATGCGTAGAAAACTGAAAACTAGGAAATCACCATCTTGGTCAAAACCTAAAATTAGCAAAAACTATAGACGCACAGGATCCATACTTTGACTGATGAAAAAATATGAATGGTTTGGTTTGACTTTGTAGCAAAAAAGAAAAAACTACTAATGTCTCATGTCTCTTCATTATTACTGTGTGGAATTCCCTCAAACAAAGCACACGATCTAATTTAAAAACAAAATTACCTGATTTTGATCAGTCCCTAGCATGATGGTCGGCTGATCCCTTCCTCACTTTGCTTGCCTGGCGATCCCATAGAGGTGCGGAGCCGCGGTTGAGGAAGCGAATGCGCAAGGCCGAGGGGCCGAGGCCGATGGTCGGCGTCTAGCTTGGCTTTTCATGATTGCGTTGCTACGTATAGACAGGCATTGGATCAAGAAGAGATATGAGATCTTAGTGTTGGAGTCTATAATACCTCGGCGAGTTGCCAGGAGAGAGTTGATTTGGAGTCTGTATAAACTCTCTTATGTGATCAATAAAGCTCTATTCTTCACAAAGAAATAAGACGAGATACGAGATGAGGAAACGAAGAGTAACCTCCATTTAACCAGAAATTTAATTAGCAGCATTGATAAATTCTCGTCGGCCCAGTCGGTTCAGTGGGCTCATTCGTGGATGATGTACAAGGAGCTAATATAAGCAATTGAGCAAAGACGCAGCGTATAATGGCATTCAATCCAGCTTGACGTTCGTTGCTCTGCTTTCGAACGTTCGCACCTGCGTTTTCGCACCACGGCTGGGCTCGATCCGCACCTGAAGCTGACGGGCATGGGTGGAGACCCGGCTGCACGCACACGGGCATGCAGGTGCGAGTTGCTGCCGATGCTCCGTGCGTGCTGCCAGTTGTGCTCGCTCTCTGTCCAAGGCAGTTCCAGGAGCTTTGCGTTGTTCCGTTCGTTT
>RWGY01000191.1:0-127285 GCA_007726485.1 Eragrostis curvula
GCTCTTATATATCTATCATCTCCTCGTTTGTGCTCATGGTGATTCACTACTTGGGCTTTCATATCATGTGGCATTTCCTATTATTGATTGGATTAGTCTTAGATTGATTAAAGTGTGCTTCCTTAACACATTTTTATATAAATTTGGTGACATAGTATTCCCAACAATAACTTATAATAAGGTGTGCAATGAGGAATTAGATTTAGTGCTTATCACTTGACAACAGATGCATGGACTATTGATGAACCTAGAGTTTATTTTGGATCCATATGTTTTTGCACTGATCTTGTAGTTACTAGTATAGTTTATGTTCCAACTTTAACCCTGCCAATTGTGCTAAATTTGTCGACTTACCAGTTACGTATTTAACCATTTAGCTACCAATATACTCATTAATTAGATGTGTGTTTTGTTTTGACAAGCCGGTTCAGATGACTCCTATAAGCCAATAGAGAAGGGCTATGTATATGTATTGACAACCTGGTCACATCACTTATCCTATCATTATGACATGTTTGGTTGCATAAGCATTAAAGAGCTTTTTAAAAGTGAACCTGATTTATGTCTTTATAACCACAATCAAGATGTATAAACATTGTTTCTTTCCAAATTCTCCATTGATATATAGTTTTTTTTAGATATGGGGATACCCCCTGACTTCGAGTAGCGAGCCAACATACAACATTATGAGTTCTTACAGGAAAAAGGAAAATCACACCATCTCTACTACTGTAAGCACCCCACCTCAAATTAATGAGGTGTTTAGCTAACCAGGATCATAATCGGATGATGCTTGACTAAGCAAGCCTCCAAATGACCACACACATAAGCATAAGTAAAATAATATACAAGGTGAAAATTATTATTACAACTTTTATTCAATTTGATTACATAAAAGAGTTCGAAAAGCGTAGCGGAAGCGATACACAACATGATGTCATAAATCCTAAGATGAAGCACATTCAGCCCGTAGATGTGCCTCATTCTTCTGAGTCAAAACATCTCCTGCAAAAAGATTTAAACAACAAACCCTGATCAACTAATACTCAGCAAGACTTACCCGTCAAAATGGCCTTCTAAGACCGACTTCTAGTATGCAGGGGGTTGACATGGCAAAAGGATACAATTTTGCATAAATATAGCACTAGGAGTTGGTCCTTTTTTCATGTTTAGCCAAATATATCTTTTATTGCAGAAATATAAATGTTTGCACCTAGGCTAAATCAAACAAGTTGCAATACAATTAATGGAAATACAATTCAGCAACATTCATCCATTCAATTCACTTCTTACTACGATGTGACACAGTGAACAAGTGGCACTCAATAACCGCGAGGGACGGCGATTCGAATCGATTTACACCTGCAGGTGAAACCCGAATACACGACGTACGCACACTCAAAAAGTCACGCACGGCAACTTTTCACAAGACATCGTAAGGTCGAGCCGATTTCCCCTTTCCCGAGCACACGTCCTCCACGCGATACCCGCGTCAAGAAATCCGTAGTTAGCCCGTGTGCCCTCCCTTCCTACACAAACCCGCAACCACTATTCCATCTTCATCACCAAAAGAGAGGGGGTGCACCGTCCAACACATACAACATCGAGCTACTCAGTTTACTAGTTCCCATTCTACTAGCATGCACTCGGTACTGTTCAAACTTGCTCAGCGGGGCCACAACGAACGGTTCTCAACTGACACAAACGGGGCTATGGCGAACAAGACGAGCCTTGTCACCCCAACCTACACATGAAACTTCCCCGTTCGGTCTCAAATTCATTATCATCATCATGTGAGAACAAAAAGTAAATCTGACCCCACTTACACCGAGCGGTCTCCATACCACTCGATATTTTACCGACGACACAACCTTATTAAGCCTAGCAAGTACTACCACGCGGCTGTATAAAACTGAACCCACCCATAGGAACATGTAAGGCAAATGCATCTACGGTTCCATACAACTCCTAAACTTAAATGCACAATTCATGACACGAAATACATGTGAGCAAATGTAAAACTTTGTAAACATAGGAGTGCACCGGGGCTTGCCTTGGGGCTAGTGGTTAGCACACTCAAGCACGTTCAAATCAGCTCCTGGCCCCTCGGTCACGATCTCCAAGTCCTAGGTTTCGGCGTCATTCCCTAAATGAATGCAATCATATGCACAAAGTCAAAGAGGGTTCATGGAACTTTCTTGACAAATATACTTGATGATGTTGTTATGCACAAAATGAGATGCTTGCAGGGTGATTGACGTGATTTTGGTACTTAGGTGTTCAAAGATTTACATATGGTGTTTCCGATTTAGTCATTGTTTAGGTGTGTACAAAGAATCTTCTTCTAAAATTCATAAAAGGTTTCTAGAAGAGATATAATTAATTTTGTATTTCGGTTTTGCAAGATACTACTATGCACAGTAACATACCCAAAATTGGCTGTCAAAATGTGCAGGAATAAAATGATAAAAATGACTTGTTTAGAAACTTGAAACTGAAATTACTCCTAAAATAGGGTGAATTTCAAGAAACTGTTTGGCCAGTATTTCAGTGAACCTATAAGGAGTGTGTGCGCCAAATTTCAGGGTTTTCACCTTAATAAATATTTTTCAAAAAATGTTTTTCAGTTTTTCTTCTTTGAATTTTAGAAAATTAACTATGATGAGTTCAGATGTAACCACTGGGTAGATCTATTCACAAGGAATCCAACAAAATTTGTTTCACATTTTTCCGACTTTTATTTTATTTTCTATCGATTTTACAAGAAAAGACGATTTTTGACATTTTCTGGAATTTTGTGATGAACAGTAAAAACAGGGGACTCAAGAACAGGCGCCCTAAAATCGTCAAGATCCGTCGATTTGAGTGGTGGAATTGCATGGGAGATGACTCAAATGGATTATTTGCGATGTGAGGAAACTATGTGTGCGAGGAATCGAACGGAAACTCACCGGAGAAGCGGGAATCGATGACGAGATTGATGAAGGTTCGGTGGCCGGCTAGATGAAGAATGGCTTCGATCTCGGGCTACAGCAGAGGAGCTTGGGATGGGAGGTGGGGAGAAGGTTGAGGAAGCCCTTGTGCAACCCTCAGTGTCGAGGATAGGGCCGGGGACACGTTGTAGCGGCGGCGGTGTGTTGAGCTCATGGGATGGCCATGGCAGGTGTGTCTGCCAGGAAAGAGAGAAGGAAAAGAGAGGAAGAGGAGCAGGTGGTGCAGCTCTCGATGGTTGTGGAAGAGTGTAGAAACATAAGAGAGAGAGGTGTGGGTCCCAAAAATGTTTAAGATTTTTCCACAGCCCCTTGGGTTAGATCAATATTTTGATTTTTGCTTCACGCACAAGCTTGTCCAAACTTGTAGAAGTACGAAAAAATGAGTTTGATTTGGAGAAATTTGAACTTACAAACTCAAAAAAATTGAGCTTAGCACTTGCTGATCACTCCTAAATTATGATTAGGAGAAATCGATAAACACGTAGAAATTTGGGATGTTACAACTACTAAGTTAAAAGAAGCTAACCACTCATGGCGCTAGCAGCTCACATCAACGGGTTTTAACCTCACCCCATCGATCTCCTCTAAACCACATACCTACAACAGGCCGTGCACACTACAACCAGACCATTGATACATAGCTAGCTTTTGATTATAGAATCTTGGTTACAATATATCATAGAAGCAAGCGGTTGATGACAACATGTGGGAAATATTAGCAAAGCCCATTTAAATTCATAGCTTCTAGTACATCATTAAAATGAGCCTTAGTATTTTCTTTTCAACACACTAACTAGATAAACTGATTAAGAGTATATATGTGGATAACGTTGTTGGCCTATCCGCATTCCTATTTTGCTCGCTTGATTGCAGCGGATTAAAAATGTTGAAGGTAGAAAGGGTAATACTTATTGGGAAATTTTTGATATCCTTGAAATGTCAATGAAAATAAAATGATGGTAAGTCTGCATCTGATTGTTTATATCTTTTCCTAATCCAAATGACTTGACTACTTGTCTTCATTATGAATTCACCTCTATTGTCAATGGTATGGAATATATCAAGAAAAAGTACCATAGTTTGTTTTGCTTTGTTTTGTGTATAAGACCCATGAGTAGACCCGTCATGTTACTCTTTAAATATTTTGTTTAAATCACTGGTATAACTTAGATATATATTCTAACAAATAGTTCGTGTACGTATTTTGTTGAAATTATTAAAAACTCTATAAGAAATCAAACATGGAATTTATTATAATGTTGATATTTCGTAGGAACTTTCTAGTGACTAAATCAAAATAATAAATGAAAATTTAGTACAAATTGTGATCATGTATACTACTTTATTTTCTTGCCCTACACAATTTTTTTTATTTTTATCGTTAGTCGGAAGGTTGACTAATAATTAACTTTGGGCTATAGTTGGTCTGTTTGAAACCTCCAGAGGTAATTTTATACTTTATACATTTTGTTTTAGAAACAAATACTCTGTACATGGAGCGGCCGGTCGACACAATTAGGGGACGACTGAGGTTTATGGCCCATGATCCAATACGACCTTATTAGCTAGTGGAAGGCCCATTTGTGAACCGCGCTGATCGTGCTGACAACATATCCTTGTCAATCTGTACTCCAAAAAAAAAAAAAAAACAGATCCATGTCAATCGACAACGAAGTTCTTCAGGCTTTTTCTGCGCTACTGATCGATAATCATCATCTAATAAGCTACGTAATCGCTGCAAAGTGAGAACGACCAAAGTTTTGCCCAAGAAAACAGAGACAGCGCGAACTCTGGCCTCGGTATGTTCGGTTATTTCAGGCCACCTAAACCGCCACCTACCTGCAAAGGAGGAAGCCAAGACGGAGGAAACGCGGGGCTTTTGGACGTCAAATCACATCAACCGAGCTGACTTGCGTAGTCAGTCAGGCGTCGCCTTGCACACGGAAGAGCGGCGACGGATGCCTAAGCCAGGTGATAGCTGAAAAGACATGTTTGCTTAACTACCCCATATCTAGCGCCCTGCCCCGCACCGCAACTGTCAAACCAAACAACCTGCGCGCGCACTCTCTCCGAGTCCTCCCATATCATATCAGACATGCCACTGCAAGCAATTCAATTTTTTTTTTCCGTCCACGTACTGCCCAGCGGTGCCCACGCTCTTAGTTTCGTGGAGATCGTCGTGTTGAACCAGCTAGAACTAGCTAGAGGAAAGCAGTGTCATCAGATCACCTACTTCCATCGGCCACCTATATACCTCTGCTGCTTCTTGTACCTGCTGCCAGTAGCTCATGCTGCTTCTGTAGTTAGCCTCGTCCTTTCTCTTGTCTTGGCGCGCGCGGTACGTCTGGGAAGCGCCATGGATCGGGCGGTGTCAATGGCCGCCGTCGTGGTAGCGCTCTTCACCATGGCCGTGGCGGTGGCGAGCGGGGAGGTAGTGGACGAGTTCGGCTCCGGGGCGTCGTTCATCTTCGGGGACTCGCTGGTGGACGCCGGCAACAACAACTTCATCCCCACGCTGTCCAGGGCCAACATGACCCCCAACGGCATCGACTTCGCGGCGTCCGGCGGCATGCCCACCGGCCGGTTCACCAACGGCAGGACCATCGCCGACATCATCGGTGAGAGAGTGACCATTTCATTCTTGCTCTGTTTTATAAAACTATCCCCTGATCAGTTGCTGGACTGAGTTACAGAGTTGCACACTCTGTTTCTGTTGCCTCTGCAAAACAACTGCACCCGAAGGACGAGACCTGAACTTTCTCTCGTGCCATTGCAGGCGAGATGCTAGGGCAGGCGGACTACTCGCCGCCGTTCCTGGGCCCGAACACGACCGGCGGCTCGATACTGAACGGCGTGAACTACGCGTCGGGCGGCGCGGGGATCCTGAACGCGACGGGCAAAATCTTCGTGAACCGAATCGGGATGGACCTCCAGGTGGACTACTTCAACATCACGCGGAAGCAGCTGGACGACCTGCTAGGCCGTGACCGCGCCCGCGAGTTTCTGAGGAAGAAGGCCATCTTCTCCGTCACCATCGGCTCCAACGACTTCCTCAACAACTACCTGATGCCGGTGCTCTCCGTGGGCACCCGCGTCTCCGAGTCGCCCGACGGCTTCATGAACGACCTCATCTCCCACCTCCGCGACCAGCTCACGGTGCGTCGCGCTCGCACGCAGCTTTCATTCAATTTCAAACAAACCACGCAACAATCATATCAATGGCAGCAGCAGATTCTGAACAACAATGTCTGATGATCTCTGTTAACTAATCGCAGAGGCTGCACACGCTGGACGCGAGGAAATTCGTGGTCGCCAACGTCGGCCCGCTCGGCTGCATCCCGTACCAGAAGACGATCAACCGGGTCGACGAGAACGAGTGCGTGAAGCTGCCGAACCAGCTGGCGCAGCAGTACAACGCGCGGCTGCGCGACATGCTGGCCGAGCTGAACACGGAGCTCCCGGGAGCCCGGTTCTGCCTGGCCAACGTGTACGACCTGGTGCTGGAGCTCATCACCAACTACCCCAAGTACGGGTTCCAGACGGCGGCCATGGCGTGCTGCGGCAACGGCGGCGCCTACGACGGGCTGGTGCCGTGCGGGCCCACCTCCAGCATGTGCGACGCCCGCGACAAGTACGTGTTCTGGGACCCGTACCACCCCAGCGAGGCGGCAAATGTGCTGCTCGCCAAGTACATCGTCGACGGTGACTCCAAGTACATCTCGCCCATGAACCTCAGGAAGCTATACTCACTCTAGGCCCCAACTAGCTGACATGGAGCTGACCGATCGACTTTGGGTGTTTGTGTACTGCGGTGTACTCACTCTCGCCAATTAAGTTGTGTCTGTCTGCTTGTCCATTTGGGTGTTTTGCGTATTTTTGAGATGTAATTTGTTTTTTAGATGTAATTTGTGTATGTATACGTATGAGACAGTGACAAATTGCAGATACGATTCTTTTGGTCATGCCATTAGTATGACCAGCATCACTAATCTGCTGTGGACTGTACTCGAGAGAAAATTGTTTACGGGCTCCGGATCTGCCTAGCGGACCGGCCTATCTCCACCATTTGATCAAAATATACGGCCCATAAAGTTATTTGTTAGAAGAACGCCGCAGCCCGAATAAAGAAAACACGGCCCACCGAGACCAACCCATTAGTTCAACTCGCAGCCCAGCTCCGCAGCTTCACTTCCTCCTCGCAGACTTTGCTCCCCTCCGGCCGCCGCAAGGAGCAGGCAGCCGCCGCCATGCTGACCGCCGCCGCGCGCGCCCGCCGCCTCCTCGCGTCCTCGGCGGCCTCCGGACTACCCGGAATCGTCTCCGGCACTAGCTCTGGGTGCGCATCAGGATCCGAGGCGGTCCTCCTGCCCCGTCTCCTCGATGGCGTCCTCGCCTCGCCGTCCTCCCCGCACCATGCCAGGGGCGTCTCCTGCTTCGCCTTCCAATCAGCCGGTAAATCCCTCTCGTATCGAGCCGCTTGAGTGCCCATCTGCTCTTGGTGATCCCAATGCGTGGCTTGCGGGTTTGGCTTCTGCCGCATTTCGTCGAACTGGTGTCTGGTGGTGGGTGCGCGGTGTCCTTCTCGTGCTAGGTGCTAACTGCACGGTCTCGAGGGCGTCGTGCGCACGGATTTCATCTTAACGAGCATTTTACTGTTCTCAGTATAGTGGCAAATGGCGGGGATCAAATTGTCTCCCCCCAGGGTTTAAGGGTTTATTAGGGGTCATTTCTCAGTCTTGTTGTGCGTTCATATAACTTTGGTGATAGTCCCCCTGTGACATTGTCTGCTCTTTATTAATGATCTGCTGGATTTAGCTGAGAGTGGCTAGCTAGTTGTTTGATAATGCGATAATTTTCGCCATTTCATTACGCGTTGTTTCCGTCAATATTTCATATGTACCCTTTTGACGGCACCAAACCAGACTTCTTAGTGTGAGATCATTACTGATCTGATCATTCATGTCATAGCGCTATGTGTTGGCTTGCATGATATGTCACTGAATGGTTCCGGTAGCTAGTGATATAAAGTCCTGGCACACATTTAGGTAGTTGGTATTTGTGGTTACATTTGGCAGCCATAGAAGATAATTTGTGTTTCTATGAAGTCTTATCTTTTTTAACTATCTGTAGCCAGTTATTCACATAGAAACATATGGTGATAGCTAGAATCATAGCTTATATTTATCATTTTGTTGCTTACATCCTTCTTTAGAATTTTTTCATAATGTATTTCATTTTTTTCCCTTCAAGATAGAAACTTGTTGCCAATACATTGCAAAGCCGCTGCTTTAAGGGACCTTGAACTGTTGCAGTGAAGCACTTCTTTAGCTTTGTACACCAGTCAAATGTGATTAAATAGTTTGCGTTGATTAATTGTACAAACTAAATAGTATTGCGGTAAATTTAGGTAACATGTTATCGCCAACCATGATTTCTCAGTGGCAGCGAGAAAAATCAGTGTGCTATCATATGGCAACGGCTCACTTCTCGACGGAAGCAAGTGATGTTGATAGTCCCACAGGTTAGTTCTTTTTGGCTATGTTCTGCTTTCCACTACTGTTTGTTCCTGCGACCCTTATTAGCTGAAACTATAACATTTTGTTTATTTTTCTGCATCATCGATAAATGCACGTATTGATATCCCGGTTAGCTACATTTTTTTAATACTCATGATTTTTTTGTATAAATATCCTGGAGGACCTTGACTAGATGTTGAAATAAATTTCAACAACATTAATTAAAAGTTACCGGTATGTGTAAAAAATTGCCTGTGTTGTTACATATTATGATGAATTTATTTATTTCCAGTTGGTGAAAAAGTTGTACTACTTCAATCTGTTTTGTTTTCGTTGAGTTAACTTGTGTTTCTTTTGAAATGAAGTAATTGATTGTGTATGATATATTTATTTATCCAGTAAGCAATTGGTTTCTTAACTTTTATTGACCAGTTCCTTGGAATACTTTTCTTAAAATCGTGTTTCCATTTGCCAATGTCATGAATGGCCACAGAAGCTGTAGAGGAGCAGTACCAAAAAATGTTGAAATCTGTTGAAGCCGAGACTATGCCTCCAAATGCCTGGTTGTGGTCAATGATCAGCAGCTGCTCCAATAAGGAAGATATCAAACTTCTTTTTCAGATTTTGCAGAAGCTAAGAGTGTTTGTAAGCCCCAAAACTTTGCTCCCCATATGTTAGGAATGCTTCTTTGTGCTCCCTCAGATGAATATCCTTGTGTTCATTGTAACTTTTGTCATTATAAAGCCAGCTTAGTACGTTTTATAACCTACAATATAATTATCTGAGCATTGCACATTTATTTGTTCCATCACTGCCAATGTGGGTACAGAGTTACATGATATGATGTGGTATTGGTTTTCAGGGTTCCTTTTTTTAGCTGTATTTCCATCAAATAGTGTTATTGACGAAATTCTCAAGCGATGATCAGTATGGGTCCTATGGGATTGTACAGTCTGTAATCATGATGTTGACTGAGATACAAGAACATATTTGCATTAGTAACAGTTTCTGTGTTTGTCCCTTTTTATTCCTTACAGTTAGTATTACCAATTTTCTTAGTTGTATATAACTGATGTTTCTTCTGGACATAGATGGGAGGGGATGTTTGTTATAGTTTCTTCATAATTATGCTCTATCACCAGAAGCTATCTTAATTGAACACTTTTTTGTACAGAGACTATCAAATCTTCGCATCAATGCAAACTTCAACGACCATCTGTGTATGAAAGTTACTGAGGCTTGTGCTCGTGTTGGCACCCTTGACTATGGTATGATCCCTATTTAAGGTCTAATAGGATTTTATTTTATTTTGCTAATGGTGCGTGCACTTATTTCATTTTATTTTCTGTTGAGATTTTTTTCCCTTCTGTACTGCTTTAGATGCACTGTTATAGACCTTGTTCCTTGCATCTTAATGAAAACAAGTTTTATGTATATATAAAACTAAAATAACAAGTCACCTATTTTATTTGTTAGGAAGCAGTAAACAAGACGTGTTAAATTCTGCAAGTAATCTAGGCACAGTTCTCAAGATCATTTGTTAGGAAGCAATAGAGGAGTCATGCTTAAAAATGTTGAAAAATAGACAAGACATGCATAAATATTTTTACTTTCATGTGCTTCTGGAAGCATCATACTCCTTTAACTTTTCAAGTGGCCTGCATTGCATACCTGGACATGAAACTTTTCCGAGCCAATTTTGACTTGGGGATGCCCATTTTTCCTTCAAAAATATTGCTAGTTGAATCCAGGGCTCTTGCTCCCATTGTAATTCGTTTTTTTGTCATCAATGCAGGGCTAAAGGCCTTATGGAAGCATAATGTTTACGGAATAACACCAACGATTGGTTCTGCTCATTATCTACTGGTATTCACTATTCAGCTATATTAACTCTTTCCACCTTCCAAGCTGTCTGGTTATAGTTATCTCCTTTTGCAGCAACATGCTAAAGAGCACAGCGATACTAAACTAATGGGAAGCATAATGCAAGTCCTTAGGAGAAATTTCTTGCCGTTGCAACCAGGCACTGCTGATATAGTATTCAGGTGTGTCCTTATTGCATTAGTACATACAATTGTTTCATCTACTGTTTTCATACTATAGTACTATAGTTTACATCCTATATAAATGATAGCCTAAAAGGCTTACGATTTATTTCTGTTTCAATTTTTCTTGGTTCGCTCCTTTGCTTTGAAGATTCCATGCTCCTAATATAATTTCATGGACATTTTCTTCATGCAGTATCTGCTATAATGCTGATAGATGGGATTTACTCTCGAAATATGCTGAACGATTTGTTAAGGCTGGCGTCAAGCTACATCGTACTGCGTTTGACATTTGGATGGAATTTGCTGCCAAAGTTGGTGAGTAGTTTGATTCTTCAATGCTTGGTTCAAATGGCACAGCTCAGTTCATGCTTATTGTTTATGAAATACTCCATAAAATCCCCTAATATTAGTCTATGTAGCGTTCTCCCAGATGCACAAGATATAAGTCCATAGCACCTCCAATGCGCATTTATTACTTCTTTCTTCCATGTCTGCCATTACTTAAACACACACTAATCAATGCAATGAACTTGCCATCCATCTTATTCGAGCAATGATTGATGGCTAATAGGGTCATCGTATTCATATTAGTTCCAGCATACAAGTCCAAATGGAGGGAATAGTCATTTTCTGTTGCTTGCTAGTCAAATATAAGTTCCATATTCCACTTTCCTGACATATACAGTTCTGCATCTGCAGGAGACTCGGAAGCTATTTGGAACATAAATAGTCTAAGAGGCAAGTCTGTCAAACATTATACTCTTGCAACAGGTTTTGCATGTGCAAAGGTAATTGTTCCTAGAATGGACATTATTACATTTCAGTGGTAAACTGCAGTGTTGCTCTTTCTGATGTTTTCTTATCCTGCGAAGTTGAACCGATCTATTATGTCTCTGTTTTTCAATCTGTCATGTTAAGTTGCAATTGTGCACTAAGAATTTATCATAGCATATCACATTAATACGTCATGATGTGTGGGTCTGTGTTAGCACTTATGCCATTGCCGCAGCGACATAGGTTTAGTTGATTAATAGCTTCAGTTTTCTGATCTCAAATTCACTGTGAATTGTTTTATTGCAGGGGTTCCTGCTTGATCGCAAGCCGGAAAGTGCTGCTGCCATTATTAAACTCCTTAACAAGGTTGGCTACAGGATGCTAACTGCCATCAAACTTTTTTACTAGTAATAAAATCCGGGAATTGTTTCATACCAGCAACATCTTCTGATGTCTTTATCGTTAGAAAGGAGTAAAGGACAGCTTCGCCTGATGCAAATTTATGTCTGCGTGTAGCATTTACCTGAGCAGAAGAAACCATTTATCAAGGATGAACTCCAAAAGCTGATTGCTGAATGGCCTTCAGAAGTGATAAAAAGGCATAAGAAGGATGACAGGAAGGTGAGATAAAAATGAATTTTGGTTAAATTTATCCACTATCAGGAATGTGGTAGGTTTGCAATAACCCCCTTGTGACATTCCATTTTGGAAGTAAATCAGCTAATAATTCTTGAATCTGTTCTTTGCACTTATCTAATATCGAAATGTATCTACATTTATCAGGCGTTGGGGGAAGCTCTAGTGGAGGACATCCCTAAAATGATCAATTGCCTGACAAATTTAGGCCTCGACCTTCCTGTGGATTTGGACAAGCTTTCCCCTCAGCTCCAAGCAGCATAGGAAACAAGCATAGGAACAGCCTTTCGGAATGGATGCAGGCAGGCAATGGAGATCAGCGCCCAGCCATTTTGATCCGATTATTCTTTTACATTGACACGGTAGAGCTTAGCTTCTCCGGTAATAACATGCGTATGCTTCTCCGATAATAACATGTGTATGCTGGTGCGTGTTATATTGCACGCTCTGTTGTGAGTTTGTAAACTTTGAATTTTTGGCTGGAAAACTGCAGTTAACTCGTTCATCAACTCTTGGCCCTTGGCATGTGTCAGGAATCAAGATGGCTTCTCCAGTTCTCCTGGGAGAATCCTTCCGTGGATCTGTACTGAAATTCCTCTCTGTTAGTGTAGTCGGCAGAGACTCTCGTATATTAGTAAGTTTTTAAAAAATCCGAACTGTAAACTTAATTCCGTTCGAATGTACTAGTATCGTTTCTGACTGTCAGCATGAAACTTTCGAACAGTTTAGCTTCAGGAGGCTAAAATAATATACGACCTATAAACCAGTGGCCGGCCAGCAATGCCAAGCGCGACAAGGCAGCTTGTGTTTCGACCATTCTCTCGTGGTCAGGGGACATGCCGCCGCCCACCGGAGACCGTGCCGGCCCACCGGTGAATGTGTGGAATCTGGTCGGGAAACGAAGGCGTCGACGGAGGGCTGAGGGTGACGCCGGTCGGGTGGTCCGGCCAAGCAACAAAGCAAAGAGGCTCGAGGTGTTGTCCTGCAGTCCGCCGAGAGCCGGGGCACGGGGTTCGCCGACGCCGAGTTGTCACCGTCTTACCCGCGGTTGAGGCAGAGGCTCCGCCGGCAGCGGTCCGGGGAGGAGACGAAGGCCCGCTCGCGAAGGGGGGCACGCCGCTGAAGCTCACGACACTGTTCCTTGCGGCGGAGGAGCGGAGCGCAGAGCAGCGCTTGTACTAGGGTTTCGGAGGCGGATGGGGCCTCGTGATTGGGCGGAAAAGGATGGCACGGAGGACATCGGCGGCGGCCACCGGCGAACGGGCGGGACGAGGAGCCGACGAGGGGTCGCAGGTAATTCAGAATCAAAACCAGGGTTCTCATTGGAAATTGTCAGGGGTGTTTCTGTAAATATTTGGATCGCGACTATTCATCGCGATCCAAACGAGGGGCCTTGGTGAAAATATTTGGGGCGGCGACATTGCCGCCGGCCGGCGACCTCCGCAGGCCTTGCCGGCATCCCTCGCTCGACTCCCCTCGAATTCAAGCATCAAGCCGCAGCCACCATGTCCGCCGAGCATCTGCCGCCGTTTGCCGCTGCCCAGCGTCGTCGGCGTCGATCGCGGCGGCCGGACCATAGCGCCTGTAGCTCAGGAGGATGGCGCTAACGGGGTACGGCGGTGGTGAAGTGAAACCCGATAGAGGAATCGAGCTACTGCCTCGACTATGGAATTGGCGACAGGGGAGGGGACCAATGCTGCTTCGGCAGGGCATTCTTCTTAGTGGCAATTTGGGGTTCCTATTCGTCGAGGCCATTACCTGACCGTTGCTGACTATTTCGTGCTGATCATCAGATGATTATATAGCTCTGGGAAAGCAAGCAATGAGGTTTATCATGTAACCAAACAATCTTTACAGAAACGAGTTGTTTAGTCTATTACCAACTACACTGAATCTGACCATTAAGTAAATTTCTCCTGAACTTTGATCAAATCATGCCAACATGGTGAATCATTAGCGAAGCAAAACAGAGTACAGTTCTACAACCAAAAGCAGAATACATAAATGGCTGATGTTCATTTTCAAAATACATCTGATGCCCACTCCACCTTTTCTCTTGGGTTTACATAATCCATTCGCCCTGTCAATTGTATTGATCACAGTCTTACACTCTTGCTGGATACAGTTCGGTTGCTAATTAATTATGGTTGATCCTTCATTCTTACCTTTGAGTTTTTTCAATGTCCTGAGCGGAGTATGGAGCACTTGGAACTGGGAAGGCGTTGTTTGAATCTTTCTTCTTGAAGCACTTGGAGCTTTGAGATTTTTCTAGCTGGAAACCTGCACTTTGAGATCCTTCCCTGGCTCTGTACTGAAATTCCTCGGTTGTTATGGTCATGCAGAGACCTAGTTCTGGTGCATAAGGATTAAAATATAGCAAACTTTTAAACTTAATTTCGTTCGGATGTATTAGTAGTGTTTTTCTTATATTTCTTTGCCGTGGAGTACAGTATTGTCTCTAACTGTCAGCATGAAACTTTCGAACTGTTTAGCTTCAGGAGTCAAGAGTACAGCAACGTATAAACCGGTGGCCGGCCAGCGATGCCAATCGCGCCAAGCCACTGTGTGTTTCTACCATTCTCTCGTGCCTCGTGGTCAGGAAGCAACAACGAGTGCTGGATGGCTCTGCATCGGAAAAGGAAAGCAACGGCGAGTGCTTTTGCAGAGGAATTCCTAACTGATGTAACGGAATTACAGCAACAGCAAGTGCTAGGAGGTGGATAACTGCCGCCCGCCCACCGGTGACCGCGCCGGCCCACCGGTAAATGTGGGAATCCTGCCCGGAAACGAAGACATCGCCGGAGCGCGGAGGCTGACGCCCGTTGGTCCGGCGAAGCAGCAAAGCAAAGAGGTTCGCCGAGTTGTCAGTTGTCTCCAGCTCACCCGCGGTTTCGGCGGAGGCTCCACCAGCAGTGGTCCGGGGGAAGGAGATGGAGGCCGCTCGCGAGAGGCCACGCCGCCTTTCCCCGCCTCGTGAGCTGAAGCTCGCGACTCTGTTCCTTGCGGCGGAGGAGCGGAGCGTGTTAGCAAATAATGCGTAAACAACATCGAAACGAGACACAGATTTTACGTGGAAAACCCTTGCGGAAAAAAACCACGGGCGCCGACCGGCGATCTTCACTGTATGAGGAGAGTTTACAAATGCAGGGGAATAACAATGAGTCGTCAACTCTTCCCGTGCGGCATACAAGATGTATATATATGTGTGGAAACTAATACAACCCGTAACGTGGGAGGACTCCACCTCTCACACCTCCTAGGCTTCCCTAGCGAGGCCCAATAATTCGGATCATATTCCAACAAACTCCACCTTGAGACGAATTCCATCTTGCAGCGAATGAAGTATCATCAATCAACTCACTTCAATAATAAATAACACCGAGCGCCAACAAGTCACTAGGACTTAAACTTTAACACCAACCAAGCTTGAGCATAACTCAAACTTAGTAGTGGAAACTGGCTTTGTCATCATATCAGCAGGATTATCATGAGTGCTGATCTTGCACACTTTAATATCACCTCGAGCAATCACCTCTCGAATAAAATGATACCTCACCTCAATATGCTTTGATTTATCAAAGAACATTTGATCTTTAGTAAGGTAAATAGCACTCTGGCTATCACAGAATATAGTAGTGCAAGAATCATCTCCACAAAGCTCAGCATACAAACCTCTCAACCAGAGAGCTTCTTTTCCAGCTTCAGAAATAGCCATATATTCAGCTTGAGTAGTTGAAAGAGCAACAGTAGACTGCAAACATGCTCTCCAACTAACAGCACAACCACCAATGGTGAAAACATAACCTGTGAGAGATCTCCTCTTGTCCAAATCACCAGCAAAATCAGAATCAACATAACCAACAAGTCCATCTCCAGATTTCCCAAACTGCAAACAAGCACTAGAAGTACCGCGCATATATCTCAAAATCCATTGAACTGCTTTCCAATGCTCTCTGCCAGGATTAGCCATGTATCTACTGACAACACTCAATGCATATGATAAATCCGGACGAGAGCAAACCATAGCATACATAAGAGAACCAACTGCGCTGGTATAAGGAACTCTAGACATGTACTCAATATCATAATCTGATTCAGGACATAAAGCTGAAGATAGTCTAAAATGTGGAGCTAATGGAGTACTCACTGGTTTAGCATCATGCATATTGAAACGACGAAGTACCTTTTCAATATAGCCTTTCTGACTAAGATATAACTTGCCAGAACTCCTCTCTCTGATAATCTCCATGCCAAGAATTTTCTTTGCTGCACCTAAATCCTTCATCTCAAATTCACCATTCAACTGAGATTTCAATTTGGCTATTTCTGACATATCTTTTGCAGCAATCAACATATCATCGACATAGAGAAGCAAATAAATAGCTGAACCATTAACGGTCTTCAAATAAACACAGCTATCATAATCAGAACGCTTAAAACCATGAGAGAGCATAAATGAGTCAAATCTCTTATACCACTGTCTAGGAGATTGTTTCAAGCCATAAAGAGATTCCTTTAATTTGCAAACAAGGTTTTCTTTTCCAGGAACAACAAAACCTTCAGGTTGATCCATATAAATGTCTTCATCTAATTCTCCATGTAAGAATGCAGTTTTGACATCTAATTGCTCAAGCTCATAATCATGCATAGCAACAATACTGAGTAAAGTGCGAATAGAACTATGTTTCACAACTGGAGAAAAGACATCATTATAATCAATACCTGGAATCTGGCTATAGCCCTTAGCCACCAACCTTGCTTTATACCTTGCAGTTTCATTTGGAGAAATTGCTTCCTTCCTCTTGAAAATCCACTTGCAACGAACGGGCTTCTTCTCTTTAGGCAACGGTACTAAATCCCAAGTACCATTCTTATCAAGTGACTCCATCTCATCTTGCATAGCGGTAACCCAATTGTTGCAATCAGCAGAAGTAATAGCCTCAGCATAATTAGAAGGTTCTGCACTACCTTCAATATCTTCTGCACAACTCAAAGCATAAGCAACAATATTACACTCCTCAATTAACCTCTTGGGTCGAACATGAGGCCTCCTAGACCGGTCACCGGCAATAGAACGTTGTGTAGGCTGCACAACGGGAGAAGAATGTGGAACAATAGATGAATCATCATCATCAATAGGTGCATCTGGAACAGCAGTATCTGGTGTATGATCTGAATCAATAAAATGCTCCACCTGAACACTAGAGGTCTGCGAACTCTGAACAGGAACATTAGTAGACATAGCAGATTCATTAAAGACAACATTTCTGCTAATAATAACCTTTGTAGATTCAAGATCCCACAATCTATAACCTTTAACACCAGAATCATAACCAAGAAAGATGCACTTAATAGCTCTAGACTCCAATTTACCATTATCAACATGAGAATAAGCTGGGCAACCGAAAACTCTCAAACCAGAATAATTAGCTGGAGAACCAGACCATACCTCAATTGGAGTTTTCTTATCAATAGCAATAGATGGTGAACGATTAATCAAATAGCAAGCAGTGGAAGCAGCTTCAGCCCAAAATTGTTTACCCAAACCCGCATTGGACAACATGCAACGAGCCTTCGAGATGATAGTTCTGTTCATACGCTCAGCCACACCATTCTGTTGAGGAGTATAAGTAACGGTGCGGTGTCTCACAATGCCTTGAGACTTGCAATAAGAATTAAAAGCATTAGAACAGAATTCCATCCCATTATCAGTACGAAGTACCTTCACCTTTCTATCGGTTTGATTTTCAACCATAGTCTTCCACTCCTTGAATGCTGAAAATGCATCTGATTTATGCTTCAAGAAATAAGGCCAAACCTTCCTTGAATAATCATCAATAATAGTCAACATATAACGACGACCACCAATAGAAGTCTTGCGAGCTGGCCCCCATAAATCAGAATGCACATAATCAAGAATACCTTCAGTAGTATGAACCGAAGTGTTGAATTTCACCCTCTTGTGTTTGCCAAACACACAATGTTCACAGAAATCCAGCTTACTGATGCTATGACCATCCAGAAGTCCTCTCTTGCTCAAAACTGCCAAACCAAGTTCACTCATATGCCCAAGACGCATATGCCAAAGATTAGTAGCATCAGAATTAGATAATGACTTGGAAGAAACAGCAGCATTACCAATAACTGTAGTGCCTTGAAGAAGATATAAATTTGCAGATAATAAATCACCTTTCATGACAACAAGAAAGCCTCATAACTCCACCTTCAGCGGAGTATTTATACCCTTTGCGATCAAGAGTACTTAAAGAAATGAGATTTCTCGTCATAGTTGGAACATGCCTCACATCTGCCAATGTCCTGACAATACCATCAGCCATCTTAATCTGAACAGATCCCATGCCTACAACCTTGCGAGGTGTGTTATCACCCATCAAGACAGAACCACCACTTTGGACAGATTCATAAGTGGAGAACCAATCTCTATTAATGCAAATATGAAAGGAGCAGGCAGAATCAAGAACCCATTCATCATCAATTTTAACACATCCAGCATAAACAACGAGAACATCACCATTATCAGAACTACTATCAGCAGAAGCAACAGAGGCTTTACCATTTGCAGAATTACCTTTCCCCTTATTTCTCTTCTCTTTATTCTGCAACTTATAACATTCTGAAATGTCATGAGTATCACCTTTGCAATACCTGCAGAACTTTCCTTTGCCTCTGGACTTTGAGCGGCCTTTGTAACCACTCGAACCCTTGCTTCTAGAGTCTTGTGTTGATTTCTTCTCTGTCCTACCACGAACAGCCAAGCCTTCTCCATCAGAACTGGCAGCTTCAGCAGACACTATCTGTTTCATCTTCTCCTTAGCATGCAAAGCATCATAAACCTCATTGACGGTTAGAGTATCATGACTATATAGAATAGTGTCTCTGAAATTAGAATAAGACTGGGGCAATGAACACAAGAGCATAAGAGCTAAATCCTCATCATCATATTTTACCTCTATGGACGCTAGGTCCAAAACGATCTCTTTGAAGACCGACAAATGAGAGGACACAGAACCACCATCTTGCAGCTTGTGAGTGAACAATTTCATCTTCAAATGCATCTTGCTGGTGAGATCCTTTGACATACAGATCGACTCCAGCTTGAGCCATAAAGCAGCAGCGGTTTTCTCCTCTAAAACCTCTTGCAAAATATTATTAGATAAATGAAGATGAATTTGTGATAGAGCCTTACGATCCTTTCGCTTTTCATCACTGGACCAAGACTCCGGCTTCTTCTTGTCAAAGCCATCAAGCGCATCATCCAAATCGGTGTGCGCTAATACTGCCCTCATCTTGACTTGCCATAGAGAAAACCGTGTATCACGGTCTAGCAGCGGAAGATCATACTTGAGAGAAGACATGTCGAAGAATAATTAGCAATAAACAATCTGCAGTGCCTCTGGTACGGCCTTGAGTGGACGTAGCAATAAACTGCAGCTTCCTGGTACACTTGCGTGTACGTTCAGCAGAGAAACCAGAAAACCAATCTCCTGGTAGCCTTCTTCGTGTGCGCGTAGCAACTCTGGTCAGAAAACCAATTTTGCACTTCGCGCGGGATGAAAGCAGCGTTGTTTCTCCTCGGGACTTGATGCAGGGAACCACGCGATCCTCTGTGATCTGCAACACGGCGAGACGTGCCGCAGCCTTTGTACCGGAGGAAAAACTCGACGAGTTCGAGTCGGGCTAGGGCAGCCACGCGACTCGGCGAGCAACACGGAAAAACAATTCCGTCTAGCAACCGTGCGTGGCACGGGGAATCAGGCGACGAAGACCGCCCCTGGACAATCGCCGCACAGAAGCAGCGACGGACGACGAGCCACTTGCGAAGCAGATCGCCAACGAGATCAGAACGGCGGCGGCGGCGGAACAGTGACGCAACCCTAATATATATTTTTTTTAATCAATCTCGTGTCTGGCTCTGATACCACTTGTTAGCAAATAATGCGTAAACAAGATCGAAACGAGACACAGATTTTACGTGGAAAACCCTTGCGGGAAAAAACCACGGGCGCCGACCGGCGATCTTCACTGTATGAGGAGAGTTTACAAATGCAGGGGAATAACAATGAGTCGTCAACTCTTCCCGTGCGGCATACAAGATGTATATATATGTGTGGAAACTAATACAACCCGTAACGTGGGAGGACTCCACCTCTCACACCTCCTAGGCGTCCCTAGCGAGGCCCAATAATTCGGATCATATTCCAACAGAGCGCAGAGGCAGAGCAGCCCCTGTACTAGGGTTTCGAAGGCGGATGGGGCCTCGTGATTGGGCGGAAAAGGATGGCACGGAGGACATCGGCGGCGGCCGCCGGCGAGCGGGCGGGCGGAGGAGCCGACGAGGCGTCGCAGGTAACTCATAATCCAAAGGACCAGGGTCCGCATTGCAAAATATCAGGGTGGTTTCTGTAAACATTTGGATCGCGATTACTATTTACACATAACCCCCTGGTTTGGATCGCGACTATTGCGATCGCGATCCAAACGAGGGGCCTTTATACAAATGTTTGAGGCGGCGACATTGACGCCGGCCGGCGACCTCCGCAGACCTTGCTGGCATCCCTCGCTCGCGTCCCCTCGAATTCGACGGTCCATCCGCAGCCCCCGAGCCCGCAGAACCCTCGCGGCTGAAGATCTTGAGGGGTTGCCACGGCCCCACCCGTTGGCGTCGAGCGCGGCGGCCGGAGTCCGGACCGTAGCGCATGTACTCAGCAGGATGCGGCTGGATCTGCTACGGCGGTGGTGAAATCCGATAGAGCTACTGCCTTGACTCTGGAATTGGGGGCAGGCGGCGCAATGCTGCTGCGGCAGGGCATTCTCGGTGGCAATTGGGGATTCCTGTTCCTCGAGGCCGTTGCCCAACCGTTGCTGACTATTATCTGCTGATCATCAGAACTCTAAAAATCTGCTGATCATAAAATGCCTTATAGCTCTGGAAAAATAAAGAATACAGCAAACAATCTTCGCAGAAACGAGTTGTTTAGTCTATTACCAACTATACTGAATCGGACCATTAAGTAAATTTCTTCTGAACTTTGATCGAATCATGCGAACATGGTTAATCGTCAGTGCTATGTTTTACAACAGCTGCATCGATAAGTATTTTTACCATCGATTTCTTATCAAATCCCACTCTCGTACTCAAGTTTGTTTCAACATTTACACAAATGGGTGGTGCTCATTTTAAAAATACATCCGATGCCAACGCCACCTTTTTTTTTTCTTGGTCTTACATATTTTAATCCATTTTCCAAGAGGATTTTCCTCTTAATCCCACTTCCCAGACAGAAAAAGGCTCTTCTAGCCCTGTCAATTGTATTGATCAGTCTTGCACTCTTGCTAAATACAGTTCGGCTACGTTACCCCGATACGGCGATACCGGTACCGGTACGCGACACGGCGACACCGCGATACGGTATTTTCTCAAAAACACCGATACGGCGATACGCCTGCATATATATATATTTTCTATGTATATATATAATATTACAATTTTTTTTGCTTAAAGCTAATTGCAATTACGTAGAAGGTCGAGTATAATGCATCCATATGCAATCATCTTTTAGTCTCGCTTTTAGTTCTCCCACCTAGCATGACAAACCCGACAACTGGCTATTGTAACTGGTGAGCAGAAAGAATTCTAGGTCTGTAGTAACAGACGATGTCGTCCTTACGTGAGGATAATCTGGAGAATGGGATCAGGGGTCATGTTATTGGTGGAAAGAGTGCTTTTATGAGTCTTGAATGAGGGTTGGGTCAGGGCTGAAAGTATCCAGAAAGAATCAGAAAGGTGTCGATCAAGTATCATAATTATTTTAATTATTTAAAAATCATAAATATGTGTGATACGCGTCCGACACGTATCGGTGGAGTATCGGTGTCCGATACGTATCGGAGGAGTATCGGTATCCGATACGTGAGCGTTCGGAAGTATCCGTGCTTCATAGCAGTTCGGTGGCTAATTAATTATGGTTGATCGTTCATTCTTTTTTTTTTTTTGGAATGTCCTGAGAGCAAGAGTATGGATCACTTGGAGCATAATATGGATCACTTGTAATTGGAAAGGCATTGTTTCAATCTTTTTTCTTGAAGTCTTCATCGGTTCATACAGTTTTACTACCATGGCGTAAGCCTTGTACACCTTCGTTTGTTGCTGAATCAAAACTGTGTAAGATCGACATGCTAAACATTAACATGCAGGGTTGAAGGCTTAGAAATTACGGTGTAGCTGAACCCCGGGTCCAAGGCCTCCTATCAATTCATTCTATTGTCACCAATGCAGGATTTAAGGAGAAACGTTAATCATTGGTTCTGTGAGTGAACTCTATTTTCTTATTGGAGTTTTGACATTTTTTTTTAAGGAAGAGTTTTGACAGTGTTCTATTCTATGAGGGACAGTTTCCTTATATTTACAGTTATGCACCTGCAGGAGAACTCTAAAGATATTTGGAACATGAAAAGCTTAAGAGGCAAGTCTGTCAAATACTATACTGTGTACTCCCACGGGGTTTGCATGTGCAAAGGTAATTGCTCAGAAAATGGACATTATTACATTGCAGTGGAAAACTATAGTACTTCTCTTTCTAGTGGTTTGTTTTTCATGTAAAGTTGAATTGACCAATTATATCCCTGCTTTTCAACATGCCATGTTAATCAATGCATCTAGCAATGAACTTGCCATCCATCTTGGCTAATAGTGTCATCGTATTTCTCACATTGGTTCCTGAGTTCAAATCTAAATGGAGGTAGTAGTCATTTTCTGTTGCTTGCTAGTCAAGTATAAGTTCATGTTCCACTTTTCTTACATATACAGTTCTTCTGCATCTACAGGTGACTCACTTGCTATTTGGAACATAAATAGTGTAAGAGGCAAGTCTGTCAAACACTATACTCTTGCAACAGGTTTTGCATGTGCAAAGGTAATTGTTCCTAGAATGGACATTGTTACATTTCAGTGATACTGTACTTCTTGCTGATGTTTACCTTTTAACATGTGAAGTTGAATCGATCTATTTTGTCTCTCTGCTTTTCAATCTATCATGTTGAGTTGCAATAGTGCCCTAAGTAGAATTTATCACAGCATATCACATTACTACATCATGATGCATGGGTCTGTATTAGCACTTCTGCCATTGGCTCATTGTCGTAGCAACATAGGTGAATCGATCCATCGTTTCAGTTTTCTGATCTCCGATTCATTTTGAATTGTTTTATTGCAGGGGTTCCTGCTTGATCGCAAGCTGGAAAGTGCCGCTGCCATTAGTAAACTCTTTGACAAGGTTGGCTACAGAATGCTTAATGCAATCAAACTTTTATACTAGTAAAATCCGGAAATTGTTTCATACCAGCAGCATCTTCTGATGTCTGTAGTTAAATATTACGCTATTGCATTTTTGCTTGCTGTGTTGAACCACTTTAACTCGTTCTTATATTTTGCATTTTGAATGTGAACACATCACTGACTTTTATTTTGTATATAAAATCCTTGAAAGAATAGCTTCGCCTGATGCAAATTTATGGCTGCATACAGCATTTGCCTGAGCAGAAGAAACCATTTATCAAGGGTGAACTCCAAAAACTGATTGCTGAATGGCCTTCAGAAGTGATAAAAAGGCAGAAGAAGGATGATAGGCTGGTGAGATAAAAAAAGGATTTTTGTTCAATTTATCCACTATCAGGAATGTGATAGTTTCGCAGTAACACCCTTGTGACATTTCATTTTAGAAGTAAATCAACTAGTAATTCTTGAATCTTTTTTTTTTTGGTTTGCAAATTAGTAATTCTTGAATCTGTTCTTTGAACTTGTCTAATTTGGAAAATATCTACATTTATCAGGTGCTGGGGAAAGCTCTGGTGGAGGACAACCCTTAAATGATCAATTGCCTGACAAATTTAGGCCTCGACCTTCCTGTGGATTTGGACAAACTTACCCCTCAGCTTCAAGCTGCATAGGAAACAAGAAGCACAGCTTGCCAGATGAATATGATGCAACAGCTGCAATACACCTGATACCATAGGAACAGCCTTTCGGAATGGATGCAGGCAGTCAAACAAGATCTAGCCATTTTGATCTGATTATTCTTTTACATTGACACGGCTAGAGCTTAGCCTCTCCGATAATAACATGTGTATGCTGGTGCGTGTTACATTGCACGCTCTGTTGTGAGTTTGTAAACTTTGAATTTTTGGCTGGAAATCTGTCAGTTATCTCGTTCATCAACTCTTGACTCTTGTCAATTGGCATGTGCCCATATGCCTTCTTCTGACTGAATCCTTCCCTGGATCTGTACTGAAATTCCTCATTTGGTATAGTCGTGCAGAGAACTAGTTCTGGTATATTAGGATTAAAATATAGCAAACATTTGAACCTATTTTCGTTTGAATGTACTTTTTTTTAAAAAAAATCATCGTTTGAATGTAGCAGACTAGCAGTAGTGTTTGTAATTGTCAACATGAAACGTTCGAACAGTTTTGCTTCAGGAGTCTGAGTACGACGCATAAACCAGTGGCCGGCCAGCTATGCCAAGCGCGCAAGCCACTGTGGGCCTGATTGGTTGGCGGGATAGGAGCGAACCAGGCCGGCGGGATGCAAAGTCACTCTGATTGGTTGCCTGTCTCTACAGCTGGGCCTGTCCCGCCGGATGCAAAACAACGCTTCGAGCCAGGCTCCCGGGAAACGGAAATGGAATCCGTTTCTCCCGGGCCTGGCTCGCACGCTGCCGCTCGCGTTCACGCTGCCTCATTCACCCATGCATGCGAGCTTGCAATCTGGCCAACCAATCAACATCTCACCTAAACCTGGCCCAAGGGAAGCAAGCAAACCAATCATGCACGTCTGCATGCACACAACCTGGATATGCAGGGCCTGGTTCTGATGCGCATGCGAGCCAAGGTAGATACGGGAACCAATCACGCCCTGTGTGTTTCGACCATTCTCTCGTGGTCAGGAAGCCACGGCGAGTGCTTCTGTAGAGGAATTCCCTTACCCTTTTTTTTTTTTGCGAAAGAATTCATAGGTGGCGGTTCTCTGCCGCCGCCCACCGGAGACGCCAGCCCACCGGTAAATGTGGGGAATCTGTTCGGGAAACGAAGGCGTCGCCGGAGGTTGACGTCCGGTGTTCCGGCCAAGCAACAAAGCGAAGAGGCTTGCGGTGTTGTCCTGCCGTCTGCCGAGTTGTCACCGTCTTACTCTTTGCGGCGGAGGCTCCGCCGGCAGTAGTGCGGGGAGGAGATGAAGGCCCGCTCGCAAAAGGCCACGCCGCCTTTCCCTTCCGCGTGAGCTGAGGCTCCCGACTCTGTTCATTGCGGCGGAGGAGCGCAGGGCCTGTACCAGGGTTTCAGAGGCGGATGGGGCCTCGTGATTGGGCGGAAAAGGATGGCGTGGAGGACATCGGGCGGCGGCCGCCGGCGAACGGGCGGGACGAGGCGTCGCAGGTAACTCACAATCCAAACCAGGGTCCGCATTGCAAAATATCAGGGTGGTTTCTGTAAAAATTTGGATCGCGATTACTATTTACACATAACCCCCTGGTTTGGATCGCGACTATTAATCGCGATCCAAACGAGGGATCCGTATGTAAATATTTGGATCGCGACTATTCATCGCGATCCAAACGAGGGGCCTTTATGCAAATATTTGGGGCGGCGACATTGCCGCCGGCCGGCGACCTCCGCAGGCCTTGCCGGCATCTCTCGCTCGCGCCCCCTCGAATTCAAGCGTCCAGCCGCAGACCCCGTGCCCGAAGAGCACCCGCCTCCGTAGATGTTGAGGTGTTGCCGCGGCCCCGCGTCGTTCGCCATCGAGCGTGGCGGCCGGACCATGGCGCCTGTACTCGGCAGGATGCGCTGGCGCAGGTACGGGCGGCGGTGGTGAAACCCAATAGATCTACTGCCTCGACTCTGGACATCGTGGCGGGTGGCCCGATGCCCTGCAGCCGGACATTCGCTGTGGCAATTAGGGTTCATATTCCTCGAGGCCGTTTCCCGACAGTTGCTGACTATTATGTGATGATCATGAAAGAAATGCTTATAGCTTTGGGAGAAGTAAGCATAGAGGTTTGTCGTGTGACCAACAATCTTTACAGAAACGAAATGTTTAGTCTATTAGTACCAACTAGACTGAATCTGACCATTATGTAACTTTCTCCTTAACTTTGTTGATCATGCCAACATGGTGAACCGTCAGTGCTATGTTTCACTTCAGCAACAGAAGAAATCGACAAGTATTTTTGTCAACAATTTCTTGTCAAATTCCATTCTCGTGCTCATGTTTATCTCAACATGCCAGCATGGTGAATTGCTCCAACTACACAGAATCTGACCATTAAGTAAATTTATCCAGAACTTTTATCATCACGCCAACATGGTGAATCGTCAGTGCTATGTTTTTACTTCAGCAACAGAAGAATTCGACAAGTATTTTTGTCAACAATTTCTTGTCAAATTCCGTTCTCATGCTCATATTTATCTCAACATTTACATAACTCACTGGCTCATGCTCATTTTAAAATACATCTGATGCTCACTCCAACTTTTTTCTTGGGTTTACATACTTTAATCCATTTGTCAAGATGATATTTCCTCTTAATCCCCCTTCCCAGCCCAAAAAAGGCCTTCCTGGCCCTGTCAATTGTATTGATCACGGTGTTGCACTCTTGCTAAATAGTACAGTTTGGTGGCTAATTAATTATGATTGATCATTCATTCTTGAATTTGAATTTTCAGTGTCCTGGGCAGAGTATGGATCACTTGGAATTGGAAAGGCATTGTTTGAATCTTTCTTCTTGAAGTCTTCATCGAGCCCATACGGTTTTACTACCATGTGGTAAGCCTTGTACACTTTCGTTTGTTGTTGAATCAAGGTTGTGTAAGATCGATATGCTAAATACTAATGTGCCGGGTTGAATGCTTAGAAATTATGATTAGCTGAACCCCGGGTCTATGCTCCCTATCAATTCACTTTTGTGTCACCAATGCAGGGTTGAAGGCTTATGGAAGCATAATATTTATGGAGAAACGTCAATTATTGGTTCTGTAGCCAACTCTGTTTTCCTATTGGAGTTTTGACATTGTTCTATTCTATGAAGGACAATTTCCTTACATTTACAGTTATGCACTTGCAGGAGAACTCTAAAGCTATTTGGAACATGAATAGCTTTACAAGCAAGTCTGTCAAATACTATATTGTATATTCTTCCCACGGGTTTTGCATGTGTAAAGGTAATTGCTCAGAAAATGGACATTATTACATTTGCAGTGGTAAACTATAGTACTGCTCTTTCTAGTGTTATGTTTTTTCATGTGAAGTTGAACTGACCAATTATGTCTCTGCTTTTCAACCTGCCATGTTAAGTTGCAATAGTGCACTAAATAGTATTTTGCCGATTACTGTAGTATTCACATTAACAAAGTTCGGGAATGTGGTAGTTTCGCAGTAACCCCTTTGTGGCATTCCATTTCAGAAGTACAAATCAACTAGTAATTCGTGAATCTGTTATTTGCACTTGTCTAATATCGAAATATATCAACATTCATCAGGCGCTGGGGGAAGTCTGGTGGAGGACATCCCTATAATGATCAATTGCCTGACAAATTTAGGCCTTAGCTCCAAGCAGCATAGGAAACAAGCAGCACAGCTTGCCAGATGATGTAACAGCTGCAATACACCCGATACCAGCGGCAACGGCCTTTTGGAATGGACGCAGGCAGTCAACCAAGATACAGCACCCAGCCATTTTTTTTTTCTAGAACATGCCCATCGGCAAGCATTTCATTAAGCGGGAGGGGAAAATATTACAGGTTTGACGATTAGCGCCCAAGGTGAGCGCCAAACGTTTTAGCTCTCACCGGTTACAGTAGATTGTAATTACATGTTTACATTTGGGCGACCTGCTACCCATGACGCTATTCTACTATCCATGATCTACAATGAAGCGCGACAAATCCTTGTTTACAGACTTGATCCATGCCCGACCTTCATTCTGAATCTGTTCTACAAGTCTTCCCGCTGGTGCTGCCTGACCTCTGAATACTCTGCTATTTCTTTGACACCACAACATCCATGCTGTCAGTACTACAAGAGAGTCGAACCCTTTTCTAGCCGCCTTATCGATCTTCTTCCTTGCTGCCAGCCACCAATCAGTCAGAGTATCATCCCTACCTGGCATTAGCATTTGATATCCTGATGGCCTAAGTACCTTGAACCAACATTCTCTGCTGTAGGCACATCCCAGAAGCAAGTGATCAATGAACTCTACTTCCTGGTCGCACAGTGCACAATTGCCATAATTTTCCATGTTATGCCGTTGTAATCTTTCTGATGTCCAGCATCTCCGATACATTGCCAGCCAAAAGAAGAATCTGCATTTCATTGGTGCTCTGACTTTCCACAATTCTTTTCCCCCTCTCATATATTCCTGCCCATGAAAGAACGCCTCGTATGTGCTCGATGCCGAGTACTTGCCGTCGGCGGACCATTTCCAAATAAATCTGTCCTGCACATCTACCTGGAGGGGGTAGCCATAAACTAGGTCCCAAACAATGCAGTATTGGCGCATTACTTGTACAGTTCGAGCTCCTTTGATGTCCTGACCCCAGTTGTTGGCCGAGAGGGCATCAGCGACCGTTCTTGTGTTCTGAATTCGCTTCAGCGCTGCCTGAAATAAGTCTGGAGCAATGTACTTGATTGAATTTCCATTTAACCATCTGTCCGTCCAAAATCTGGTTGTATTTCCATTGCCCACTTGAACAAGCAGCGACGCCTCGAACATAGCTAGTATCTGTTTCTCATTGCTATCCGGCAGTTCCGTCCATGTGCGTTCCGGCTCAGCGCGCTTTAACCAAAGCCATCTCAGTCTCAAGGCGTATCCAAATAACTTCATGTCCATTAGTCCCAGTCCCCCTCTATCCTTCGGTCGTATCACCTTTGCCCAGGCTACAAGGCAATGTCCTCCTGCCACCGCGTCTGTTCCTCTCCATATGAACGCCCTGGCAATCTTCTCAATTGCACGTATTGCCCATGGCGGAAGAATGATTGTTATGGCTGCATGGATGGGGATCGCCAGCAAGGTTGACCCAGCCATTTTGATCCGATTATTCTTTTACATTGACACGGGTAGAGCATAGTTTCTCCGATAATAACATGTGTATGCTGGTGCTTGTTACATTGCACGCTCTGTTGTGAGTTTGTAAACTTTGGATATTTTTTTTATTTGGGCTGGAAATTTGCAGTTAAATCGTTCATCAAATCTTGACTCGTCATGTGCCCACACTCCTGAGAGAATCCTTCCCTTGCTCTGTACTTCGTAGAGAGACCTAGTCGTCATATATGAGTATCATAAGATCGCAAGCTTTTGAACTTCATTTTGTTGTAGCTTAATACTTGTGTTTCTAACTGCCAGCACAAAATTTTCGAACAGTTTAGCTTAAGTAGTCAGAGTTCAACGTATTAACGAGTGGCCGGCCAGGAAGGCAAGCCAACGCGTCTTTCGACCACTCTTCCAAGGCCAGAGCTAACGAGGCAGGCACTTGCTCATCGCGCAGCTGCACGGTCACGGAAATCAACGGCGAGGAAACGAGATATACAGTTCTGCATCAGCAGGATTATTTATACGAACCCAATTTCCTCGTCGAAACCGACCCGAGATCAAGCTGCAGTGGCTCGGCGAGAAGAGCGGGACGCTGTTCTTCGTCACTCGCCAAACACCAGCGGTGATTTCGCCTTGAGCCTCTGCCTCGCCACGTCGTCTGTGGAGAAGCTGGTCGTCGACGGAGTCGAGTGCAACTCGTTTTGACTGTGTGGATACGAGATGGACCGTGCGGGGTTCCTTTGCATCCGTCGTGGCTCGCTTGTGATCAGCTGCAACTACAACTGCATTTGTTAGCACACCAAACCATTCTTGTGACAATTTAATTTAAGTTCCACGCCAGTTTGATGCAAGTGTTTCTGAAATTCGTGTGAAAGTTTGGGAAATAATGCCTCGACTGAAGGAGAAACGAGTTTGATATAAGGCATGTCACAAGCCAATGTGGCTTAACAAAGAGGAGCAATACGATTTTTTTACTTGAGGATATAGTTTGAAATATATAGGAAGCAGAGTGAAAGTTACATAAATAAATTTTAAATAACTAAAAAAAACCCAAAAGACAATGAAGCGAGAAAAGTTAGCCAAGTGAAGAAAATAAGCGGTAAGAACGTTCTGAACTTCTCACAAACCAACTCGGCTATCCAAAGCTTCTCGCAAACCGACTCGGATAGACAAACACCGTCGGATCTTTTTATCTCTATTTAAAGGAATTGTTGCTGTTAAATCCACTCGCTCACCTTCTTCCTCCTTCGGTGTGGCCCTCTTCCCCACTCTGTCTCTCACAGTTCCCCTACTCTCCCTTATTTCTCCGCGCGTCAATGGATTCTAAAGAGGATGGTCGACACCAGCTTAGGAGGTGTATGCAGAGGGACTTCTTTTTGCTTAATTGAAAGAACTAATCGAATCTCACTTATATTGCCTAAACATATATTCATTTCTTTTATCTTTACATGCATTTTTTTGCTCGAAATTTGCAAGTTATGGTTGTCAAGGGGGTGACGTCGGTGTTAGCACATGCAATCAAGAAGGGAGGAGGATTTGGATGTGACTGGCTTCATATCCAGAGGATTGAAAAGCATGGAGAAAAGGTGATAATACTCTCGCGTCATCCTGACAATTTGCAAATGTGTATTCTAAATATACGGACATGATGAACGTGAGATAACATGTGAAGTGATGCTCTAAATCAAGCCTTTTCCTATTACATAATGTTAGAATATTCATTTCATGAAATTAATCAATTCCTATCATGAGTGTTTTTTTTTTCTTTCTGTTGATTTTTTCTTTATATATATTCTTCTACGTAGCCAGGTAATTCAATCAGTCAAGAAAAAGACACAAGTGTAAAATTTTGTCGTTACAAATCTCATTGTCTACATCTTTCTTCCCAGTGATTGATCTATAGGAGTATAGTAAGATGCATTTTACTGAGAATGCTTAATTTATATACTTATATATTTGAAAGAAAACAATGTAAATATCACAATGTATGAAACGTGGCATAATAAAGACGATAGAAGTTTTTGTCATAGCTTCAGAAATAAAATTGAAAGTTTACCAAATAAAAAATGGCACTATTTTAATTCCTTAAATGCATGCACCACCAAGGGCATGTTCATTGACAGTAGGAATCGAAATGCATGTAAGATAGCCACAAAGGGTGGGTGGGTACAGAAATGATATAACAAAAGTCGGTTCACATGAGGCTCATGTGCAAATTAGCATCAGATGACGTTTGCAAGAGTGGGCGAGCGATCCTGAAAGACAAATATGATGAGGATCCACCTTCTAATATGTGACTTAATTAGCTTGTTGCTCGTTGACGATGCCGGTTGGTCTATTAGTGCTCGTTACTTTGATCGTTAGGCATAGAAAGTGCATAACGTTAAGCCGAGAGGGGTGCCGGGGCGTGTGACTAGGGGCTCCAAATCACACCATCCGTCGAGAAATATAAGTATTTCGGGGTATAATTAAAGTCAAGCGTTCTCAAATTTAACTGTTAATTGCACAAATACTATTAACATCGACGACATGAATATCAGATTCATGTTGAAACCGACTATCATGACACAAATATTTCTATTTTAAATAACTTAGTTTTACAATTAATATTAGTTAAACTTTAAAAAATGATTTGTCCATACTAAAAAATGCTTAGCCCCTTTGGCAGGGTTTATTGAATGGCTTCAACTTTGGCTTATGCCCTGCCAAACATTCGTGTGAAGAAAGGATTATGCGCCCAAGCCATTTTGGATTTTGAACTAACTTTTTTGACTTATAAGCCATTTTTTGGGAGCTTATCATGACTTCTCCTCCTCTTATTACATATTCATTGAATGAGTGAAAAATGAAGCCATTTTGCCAAAACTTTTGCAAAACGGTTTTAGCTTTACTAAAAAGCCAAGGCGAAAAGCCGTTTTCAGCATGAGAGCGCACAAGTTAGCGTCGCACATGACGGCAACACGGCGGCCGCCCGCCGGGCGCTCCCGCGCTCGTCGTCCCAGAAATCAACTTTTGCGAGGGCCCTGAGCTACGGCCCCTCTCCTGCACCATTGGATGGGAGAAAAGATTCATGCGCACAGTGTTTACGGGTCCGATCGCGTGATTAAACAAATCTCCCGTGAAACAGCCCCACGCCACCTGTCGATGCCGGGAAGGGGCCGTACGTGAGGCCGCTCGCAAAAAAACCGCGTTGCTCGTCGTCCTCGTCGACTCTGAGTACGCAGCCTCTCCTGCCCCGAACGCGACGCCCATGGCCGTAGCTCTTCCACAGACGCAGCACCATCGTGTCGCGAGTTCCGTGGCCCGCCGGACACAGCGAAGGACCATAGCGCCTAAAGCTCGATCGGCGACGCGCCGACGCAACGCTCGGACATGGTCTGGAGGATCCCTCTGCTAAAGGCCGCCCAACCTGCTGCTCCTGTGACTCAGCGGCCATCGTAGCTCGATCGCGAAGACGAAGCTCGAACGTTGGACGACCTGACCGTTCCTTGATGCGTCGGCGTGTCTCGCCTGGCAGCTCGCGCACACCGTCACCGTTCCAGCAAAACGCCTTGCCGTGGCAAGTCGAGCGGTTGCAACTTGCAAGGCGCTCACGAAACGGCGCAGGAAACCGAACACGCCTCCGTGCGTGCACCAGGCGAAGCGACGCCACCGGTGGTTCACGCGGCGTGCCCGTTGGCGAACCGACGCCGTCTTGCCGCGTGCGAAGCGAGTGCGTTCGTTCACACGCCCGTATATCTAGATATTCAGATTACAGTAAGTTCACTGGCCTGTTTCAGTTTCCCCTCAGTTATTAAACAACACTGCTGTTGTATCAGCAAGTTCCATGTCTGAATACAAACACGGGAAACTGTCACTGACACGACGGCCACGCCCTTGCGTAACTCTGGTGGCCCCACAAATCAGCGACTGTTCATATTTTTAATAATCTAAATAGTGATTGTTTTTGGGGGGGGGGAGGCGAAAGATAATCCAAGTACTAGCCCATTCTTGCATGGGCTGAACGAAGCGCCGCCTTAATCCAACCGACGTAGTGCCGTCTTTCTTGGCGGGAACGCAACGCCACGCGCTTAACTCGCCACGAAGCACCATCATCAACCGCGATATATAACCCGACCAGTGCATGTCCGCCTCCTCCCCTTTTTCTTCTTCTTCTTCTTCTTCCCTCGGTAGTTCTCCCGTCCAATCTCTCCTCTTCTCTCACAGCAATAATAATCGACAGGATCGCAGGTTCTCCACAGGAACAGAGACGCCGGCGATCGATCGCCGCGAACTGAACCACAACCGTACGTGTCGTTACAAACTGATGCGTGTATGCTATAATTGGTTCTCCGTTACTGCTTCGATCGACGATCACGGCAGCGGAAACTCAACAGATGCAGAAGAGGAACTAATTAATAACACCGGCTGTAAATGCCCGGAATTTTAACAAAAAATTACCGTAACTTATAACTAAAGCTGTTAGCAGGTGTTCTTGTTTGATCGGGAGGGAATGCTTTAACTTTATTTTCCCTAGTTTGATTGGCTTTGAATAATTTGATCTGAACCCAGTTCACGCTGCTAGATTGTAACTAGGTGTAATCCTGCGTTTAGATTGGTTAGCATTGAAAAAATTGCGCTTTTGATTCAGTGTGACACTAGAATTCGCGGTATCCTCTTCAAGTATTGATCAGGCTTTTTAAGACTTGCTGTGATCTAGTATGAACAACTATGATAGCTGATCAAATGAAACACGGATCATCATCGCTAACACCGATGACGATAAATGCAGGTGAGAATTCCCGGTCGAGAACGCAGACTTGACGATCGCAAAATGAGGAGCACCACCACAACGATGACGCTTCGTCTCGCCGTGGTCCTGACGCTGCTGCTGTGCTCTGCAACCAACGCCACCGCATGGAGCCTCTTCTCCTCGTCGTCGAAGAAGACGCCGCCGCCGACGCCGCCGCAGCTGGACGGCGACACCGCCGTGATCGCTGACTTCTCCATCGACGGCGCGGCCAAGGACCCGCGTGGCGCGAGGCTGATGGAGAACGCGCGGCGCCGGATCAGCGCGCCGCTGGCCACGTGCTGGAACGAGGCGTACCGGCGCCTGTTCGCCAGCTGCGCCGACGTCATGAACGACAAGGAGCTGCAGTCCCGGCTGGCCTGGCACCTCAGCAGCTGCTTCCAGGAGGACTCCGGCCGCCCGCCGCTGCCGACCTGCGACGAGCGCTCCGACATGGTGCATTGCCGCAAACGACTCTCCGACTCCGAGGACAAGGTCTTCCTCGAGTTCTTCCTTGAGACCAACTCTCTCTGCCACCAGCTGCAGTAAGCCTTCGATTTTCTTCATTTTTTTGTGCCTACAACAATATAACTTTCATTATGATCTTGATTTCTTTTTCAGTAACCTCTGATAAACTTGTCAATTTCCATGTCACACTGCGATCGTTGATACATTGTCTGTTCATGATGACGATTTGTTTGACAGGGCCGAGGCGTTCAAGCACAGCACGGAGCAGCTGGTGAACGACTTGGCAAGGACGTCCAAGTCGGCGCACGAGAAGCTGGAGGCAATGGAGGAGAAGTCCGACCGCCTCCTGGAAGAATCCGAGAACCTCCGGCGCTCGGTGACATCCATCGGCAAACAGACCGACGAGCTCGCCGCGGCGACCAAGGCCGCCGGCTCCCAGATCGGCGCCGTGCTGGAGCAATCCAAGGCCATCTCCAACCACTCCAAAGAGATCATCGACGCCCAGGCGGAGCTGAAGGCCGGGCAGGCGGCGATGCAAAACGCCATGGACGCCGGCATGGCGAAGGTGGAGGAGTCGTACCGGCGCCTCGGCGACGGGGTGGAGAAGCTCAAGGAGGACACCGCGATCGTGGGGGACGGGGTTCGGGCCGTCGGCGACGCCATGGTGTCGAAGATGGGCGACCTGCAACGCACTGCCGACGATATTGGGAGTGTGGCTGGCAGGTCGCTGGAGAACCAGGAGCGGCTGCTGGATGGACAGGAGAAGGCGATGCGAGGGATCAGTGATCTCTACAGCTTCCAGAAAAAGGCGCTTGAAGAAAGCAGGTAGTAATGCTGTGTGTTTTGTTGTAAACTTTCCTGTATGTATGTATGTATGTATGTGATCGAAGAAGGATGTTTATTTTGGGGTGTTGCGCAATTGCAGGGACACCATTCAGAAGCTCGCCAATTTCGGCCAGCGGCAGCAGGAGGAGCTGCTTGCCCGTCAAGAAGAGATCCGGCACGCTCACGATCATCTCATCCAGAATTCTCACTTCATACTGGAAGCTCAGGTTCTCTTCTTCTCTTTATTCAAAGAAAATTTACCCATTGCAGTTTTATGCAAGAAGGGATCGGAGAAGCTCAGCC
Organism: Eragrostis curvula; assembly: GCA_007726485.1. Lineage (NCBI taxonomy): Eukaryota > Viridiplantae > Streptophyta > Magnoliopsida > Poales > Poaceae > Eragrostis > Eragrostis curvula. The sequence goes on from RWGY01000191.1 coordinate 35,434, forward strand.
TCTGTTACCTGTGTACCAGTGCTGTTTTATACTACTACAGGCTTACGCTTACCTACTTTCCCAATGCAGGAAGAATTCAGAGCGAAGCAGGCCAACATCTTCGCTGCATTGGACAAGCTATACGTCCTCCACAATGCAATCCTTGTCGAGTCCCGGTTCATCAAGGCATTCTTCTTCTACTGCTGCATCGCTTTCCTCATCTACATGCTCACCAGCGCCAAGCAGACATTTGCCATCAGGGGCCAGCTTTATTTCGGTAAGCTTCAAACTTCAGACTGTTCCCTTCACGTTATTCAGACGTGAGACATAAGCACTCTGACTTGCCTTCTAACTGCTGACATGATCCTTGCTAGGCCTGTGCGTCACAATTATGCTGGAAATTGGAATAATCAAATTGGGAGCTGACGATTTCAGCTGCCAGTTCTGGGTATTGTCCAAAGTCCTGCTGCTTAGATCAGTGTTTCTTGCCGCTGCCGTCGTTCTGATCCTGCACTCCATCTTCACATTCAAGTACGTCACTCACAGCATCATCAGGACAATATTATTTGAAATTCACTTGACAGTTCATACCAACATGCCCAATGCCCATTTTGCTGCAGAGATTACGATGTCCTGAACCATCACCTGCTCCAAACACTGGTAGAGAAAGTCCGGGCTATTGAAGGCAATGCCGTTTGCGGTGAGTACTCAGAGAAAATGCGACCAATATGTCAGCCAATAATTGCGCCAGTACAGAATTGACCCGAAAAAATGTTTCTATTTTTTCATCGTCCTTTGAAATCAACTGCTAATAACCAGCACAATTCGGACCATAATTTCTCAACTTCCTGTACAGAACACAAGATATATGATCCGTATAGCTCCGGGAGTGATGAAAGCCTCGGCAATTACTCATGGATCGTCGATGAGCTGCAGGACGACGTGGACAGCAAGGTGGACCCAGACTTCGTGGTGCCGCAAAAAATTCGTCCCGTCTTGCTGGAAGAAATCGGCGAAAATTCCATTGCCACGTGCGACTCAAGGAGATATAACCTTCGACCACGTATTAGGCCGCGCTGATATAGCACATAAATTACAGCACTTATGCTACAGAACTTGTAAAGATGCCAGCACTAGGCTGAAGAAAATAAGATATCGAATCTTATATGTGATATGCTTCTAACTTTTGTTTCAATTTCATCTTTGGCGCACATAAATTACATGCTACAGAACTTGTAAAGATGCCAGAACTAGGCTGAAGAAAATAAGATATTGAATCTAATATGTGATATGCTTCTAACTTTTGTTTCAATTTCATCTTTGGCGCACATAAATTACAGCACTTATGCTACAGAACTTGTAAAGATGCCAGAACTAGGCTGAAGAAAACAAGATATTGAATCTTATATGTGATTTGCTTCTAACTTTTGTTCCAATCTCATCTTTGGCTTCATCCTCGATCAAATGTAATTTGACAAAATGCCAGATTGAAAAAAAATATATCAATTGACTGAGAAGAAGCTATGTCGACAAGAGTGAGATGCAGAGAGGACATGCTAAGAATATCTAACAGTTTCATTACTCACTCGAATGAATCTAACATGACATTATAGCTGCTTATAAAAAATGGAAAAGAGAACCTAATGTACAGAATTCACTAATTGAGCTCCCTCTCCAGTCTATACACCGATTTCGGAAAAAATTCATACATGAATGGATCCGAGAAAAAATAATTCATTGTTGTAGCCCTTCATTCCGAACCAAATCTCCTAGTTTGCAGCAACCTCCAAAGTGTTTTTAGTATTGAAAACTTCTTTGCACTATCCATGACATAATATATCATCTAGCACGGGCAGTTGCCGGTTGTTTTGAAGAGCGGCCCGATTTATGTTTACGCTTCTGGTTGCCTGCGGCAGAGTCAACCAAAGGTCCCGACCATGTAGGAACGCCACCTTTCTCGTAAGGAAATACAGTGCTGAATGAAGAAGGATCTGGAGGCTCAAATGCAGGTTCCATGTGATTTGAACAACCCAAGGGAAATCCAAGTGCTCCATCCTGATGTGGAGGAGGGAACTTTTCGCTCTTGCTCTTCGCATTGGCATGCGTTATTAACCTTCTCTTCTGTAGGAGAAAAAAATTGTTAGCCAAAAGACTAAAAAACTTTAACACCCTTAAAAAGATGCTATGAAATGCAGTATATGCAATGTAAGTCCATGCACGTAAACAAAAATGAGCAACTGGAAAGTAAAGCAAAGTCGATTCAACATACATCAATATTTGCTTGAATTTCTGCATTAGCCTCTGGTGCTGGAACAGCCCTTGGCCGATCCCGTGTTCTTGTCTTCCTTGTCGCATCACCGTTAGCTCTACCACCAGCAGCCCGTAAGCTGTTTACCAACCAATGAATAAGCCAAAAGGCGTTTTACACAATATAAAAACTTAAATATATTAGCAAACAAAAAATGGTCAGGAAAGAGGGGTAAACAAATACTAAGAAGTTTGCATCTAGGGGACCTTTTTTTTTTTGCGATGAATCTAGGGGACCGATTGAAAAGACAAGGACAAAATACAATAGAGAAGTAGGGAGACAAATTATTGCATCACTCATCATGGTGTAAGCAGTGTTTCCTCTTTCATGATGATGTCTAAGCATTATTCTCAACAAGTTCCCAGAAATCGTGGAATCTTGGCACGACAGCCAAGACTTTCACTTTAGTACAACTCAGTACATACCCTTGCCCTTGCAATGCACCAAAGTTACTTTTGCGATAAGGGAAAAAAAAAATCTAACCAAATCCGTTTTCCTCAGGCCATCAACGTGAGCTTTGCTCATTTAAGGTAGAGAAATAGGCAAACTGTTCACTTCTTGTAGAAGTCAGAATGTCTCTGTACTCTCAAAGATTAAGATCTAACTGAGCCGATTAAACTATTCACTTTCTTGGGAAAAGAGAGAGAGAAAACGGTGTTAAACTTGGGCTAGATGTAGAATTTTATAAGGTGTTAGGATGACGGACCGTCTAGCTTCTTCGTCTCTTCGTTTTGCATCCATCTCTTTGCTCGGAGGGTACTGAGGCAGACTAGATGGATCACAAGCATAAGGCTCCGTTGAAAAGAACTGCATTCATAGTGAAAATAAGGGTCAAGGGCCTGTAGAAATCAATAGAATCGTATAATTTGGCTGCAGGCATATAACTATTGAATAGATAAAAGTTGGGATTTTCAAAATGAAAGGCAAAGATGTTATTGATGAATCCAAATTAGATTTTCTATGGTGAAACGGCTTAACTAGCTGATAGCAGTATCTTCATCAATACAATAGGCAGCAATTCAAGTTGTTATGCTAAAGGTCATATACTTTCATGTCCAACATTGAACTCTGGAAATTTGGAAACAGTGAATAATTTTGCCCAAAGACTAACATAAAATATTGACATGTTAACCAGCTGCTACATAATCCCTTTCCAAGATTACTAATTCAAAAAAGCTAAGATGTTGGTCAATCTAAATTACTACTTCTAGCATCAAAGGAGCTTAATTAGTTAATATGTTGATCAAGCAATATGAAGCAATTCAAGTTTTACAGCTACATATCAAATTCTTTCATGTCCAGCATTGAAATATCATTGCCCTCTGGAAATCTGGAAAAATAGAACATTTTTCCAAGGATTAAGATTAACATTGAGTCTTAACCAGTTAACCAGCTGCTATATAATCTCTTATGAGAATTGATTTGAGAAACAAAAGGGGTCGACAAGGAAAATTGGGTTATTACTGCTCTCATTCTTTGGGTACAAACAATTTAATATGCTATTGTTAATGTCATCCCCATTGGTAATTTATGTGTTTATCCATCAAATAAAGCATGTGTTTTCATTCATATAAAAATATAATGTGAGACTGATTAAAGCAAAGAAAACTTACATCGCTCTCTAGTGCAGAAGTTGCCGTTAAACGATCAGCTGGATCAATTGCGAGTAGTGTTTCAATCAGTCGAAGTGCTGATTGAGGGAAATCTTTGAATGTATCTGCTATTCTCCTTTTGTAAGGTTGTTGAGGCTTGAATATGGTTGCATGAGGCAACTTTGATTTTTTCCAATATTCTTCCGTTGGGGAGCCACATAACTTAAAAATTTTATGCAGCTGTTCCACCTAAAGTATGCATATACAATCAAAAGAAGATACAATGAGAGAAGCCATGGAGGTAAGTAAATTTGTGACTGAATGTAGGAAAATATCTAATACAATAATAACAATATCTCCAAAACATATCATAAAATCGCTTGGTTTGAACAACAGTTAAACAGCTGAACCCCCAGGAGAAAGGCATGGATTCAGGTTTTCAGATGTAATAAAGGTGGCAAGTGACACCAAGTATTGCTTTCAAAGCAGATCAAAGTTTTCACTTGTTGATATGTTCATTTATTTTTCTTTCAGTGATTGATATGTTCCTTTATTCACAGAAATCAGGTACAAATATCGCATTTGTCAGAACAATCATGTCACACGAGACCCCTCTTGCATAGGTTAAGTTACTGCATAATTTCACTGAATATACGGTCATCAATAATACGACCTCTAATAAGTTATAGCAATGGAAAAAATAATTTTGTCTGGGCATTCGACCATCACTAATATGCACTATAACGTAAAAAACAGTTACATTTCCATATCATCTCACGGAATTTCTTGGTGCAAACTAAAATTAAGCAGAAAAGCATGGGATAAGTTTTAACATGTAACAAAGGTGGCAAGTGACACTAAGGGACCGATTTCAGATCAAATAAAAGTTTTAGAAATCGATATGTTGCTTTATCCTCACGAATCAGGTATACCTGTATTATACTAATCAGAAAGATCATCTTGTGTGAGCCCCACCTTGAATGGTTTAAGTTACCATACACTTTTAACAAAAACTAATTTTCTACAACTATAAATCTAGCATGAGAAGTAGAAAATTTGAAGGTTTGCCAAGATATGGACAGTGCCATCAGCAGGGTTACAGCTAAACAGAATCAACTGTGATTTCCATGAATAGTTTATGTTACTACAAAAATTCAAGTTTTGACTAAAGAAATTTACAAAAACTATACATCTAGGACGAGAATTAAAGAATTTGAAGGTTTGTCATCAGCATAATCAACTGTGATTCTCTTAATAATGAGAAGGTCACAGCTATGCTGAAACTAATCTTTAAATGATGCAAGCTGGTAGGTAGAAGGTTTTCAAATACAATAAAGGAAACTGTCAAGGATTCTCTGGCTAACCTCAGTCCGCCCAGGCATAATTGGCTTTCCAGCCAGCAGCTCAGCAAGGATACATCCAGCACTCCACAAGTCAACACCAACTCCATAATCCGTTGCACCCAGCAGTAACTCCGGTGGTCGGTACCACAAAGTCACCACCCTACTCGTCATGGGCTGTTTATGATTGGGGTCGAAGAACGAGGCCAGACCGAAATCCCCAATTTTGAGCACACCGTTGTTATCCAAGAGCAGATTTGACCCTTTGATGTCGCGGTGAAGCACCCCCCGGTCGTGGCAGTGCTCCAGCCCTGAAAGCAACTGATGCACATAGCACTTGACCTGCACAGATTGACAATTCAATCAGCCTCTGTTAGCTGCATTTCACATAATTGGGTGCCTCAGCGAAATGGGATCTCGACCTGGGGCAGCGTGAACTTGATGTCTGGGCTGGCAGCGAGGCCGGCTAGGTCGTGGACCATGTAGTCGAAGACAAGGTAGAGGCTGCAGGACATGCGAGAGGTGACCAGCCCGTCGAGCTTGATGACATTGGGGTGGTTGAGGCGGCGGAGTATGAGGATCTCGCGCGCCATGAAGCGCACGCTCTCGGGCTCGAGGTTGTCGAAGCGCACCTTCTTGAGCGCCACGATCTTGCCGCTCAGCGAGTCCCGCGCCTTGTACACATTGCTGTACGTGCCTTGGCCGATCTGAGAGGGGAGGAAAAAAAGATTCAATTTTTCGCCTCGGCGCACGCGCGGCATGGATCACGAAGCTGGGGAGGCCGAGGAGGAGCGGGGGAGAGGGCAGCGAGACAGCGCACCTTATCGATCTTCTCGAATGAGTCGGCCCGGCGCGGCGTCCAGCCGTCGATGGCCTCGCCGGCGACGGCGGAGAGCCAGGCGGGCCAGCCGGCGGCGACCTGCTCCCCGCGCGCCTTGTTGGCGAAGCTGCCCCCGAGGCGGACCTCGGTGTGCGCCGCCAACGCCGCGGCCGCGCGCGACGACCGCGACCGCCGCTCCCGCTTGACCTGCGCCGGCTTCTCGCCCGCCTGCTCCGCCGGCGCCGCCTCCGCCTGCGCGGCAGAGGAAGCGACCCCCTCCTGCTGCGGCTGGGTAACAGCCGCCGCAGGTTGGTGGTCCCGTCGGCGGGAGGTGGAGACGGCGGCCGGGCTGGAGGTGGCGGGGCGGCCGTGCACGCAGCCCATGGTGGGTGGAGGTCACCGGCGGCGGGGCATGGATGTGGATGGGCGAGGGAGGTGTCGCCGGAGGAGGCCGCGATCCGGAGGCGGCGGCGCGTGGGGAGGGTGGGAGGTGGTGGTGGTGGGGGTGAGTAAAGTAAAGGGAGCTGCGCCTGCCTCTGCCTGCGAGTGAGGGGCACGGCACGGCACGGCACGGCACGGAGAGGGGGCTGGTGGCAGGAAGCCGGAGGGCAACGGGAACGCTTTTGACTCTGACGGCTCTGCACCTGTAGATGCTGTTCTGTCCTTCCCCTGATGTGTGCCTACGCCCCGTATGGGTTCAACAAGAGCACGAGTGTAAAGTAAAAACTGACATGGGGCTAAAGAACGGAAACTGAAAATGCGATTTGCATTTTCTTTTCTTTTTTCGTTTTTGTTTAAATTTATGTTTCCATGTTTATAACAAGGTTATAATGGATGTGAACCTTTATAAAAAATTATGGTGCCTCTGACGTAATAGGTCACTCATAAGCTGGGTGAGGGTGATCAACATATAGCAGATAACTTTGTATATTTAGAGTGAGTGAGTACTCGCGGAGGATAATGATTTGCCAGGGCATGAGATGATAGTAGCAATTAGGTGTACATGCCTCAGTATTAGTAATAACATTGCTTATTTATTCTAGCAAACATGTTGAGTACATGTGCTACAACACAGATAAAAGGGACCAAAACTCCCTGGCAAACAATAAAAGATGAATTTTGGTATGCTCACCAGAGAAGAGGATATACTCCTGCTAGACAACAATATCATAAGCAGAATGACTGTTAATAAATTCAGCCTTCTATCTCTTTTTAAGTAATGTTTTTTTTTTCTTTTGCAGATGAAGTAATGATTTGCTTTCGTGGATGCTTCTTGGGTTCTTGAGAGATGTTCTCTTTTTCCTCGGGATGTGACCACAGTCAATCCTGAAAAGAATAAAGTTAAGGGCAAAGGAGGGGTCCCTGATATTTTAGTTTGTGGATCCTTGGGGTTTTGTCTCATGGGGAAGGAGACAGAGCGTCGATAATGCAGGGGATTATCTAACTGCAAAGGGAACAAAAGGGAATAAGCAGGGTTATGTACTTTAAGCACATGCTTCCTTTTTAACAGAAATTGGGATAAATGTCTTTTCCACATAAAAAAAATTTCAAATGTTTTGGCATTATTGCACTCAATGATGGAAGTGCTTAAGACAATGTAAGCCTGTTTTACACGCAACAATCGTTTTCCCATGTACTAAAATTTTATCTAGTGTTCCTATTTAAATAATACTCCATAAGAAGATGTGAATTGACTTGACAACAAAGTTCCAGTCAACTTTCTTATGCCAATTGTACAAAGGTTCAAAGAGAAAACGACGAGCTGGAGAAGGTGACCGGTTCAACATGCTCTGTCTCTCTGTGAATTATTTCATCCCTGAAATTCGGTGTGGGTGAATCCCAAGAAGAAAGATCAGTGGAGGAGATGCCTTAGAAGAGAAGAACATGTCTGCAGCCTCACCGGTAGCTTCGCTTGCTCCGGCATTGGAGTACGGAGCCACCCTTAACGGCGGGGCGCAGCAACAAATTGTTGTTCTACCAACACTGCAATCTTCTAGCAGGCAGTACCATGCCATGTTCTACCAACACCACGTACCGTTGCGCATTCTAGCAACACCACGTACCGTTGCGCATTTGCACACGAAGAAACAAGAGAATTTGGAAGAATTTTGGAAGCAGATCAAAGTAGTACAAAACCTTATCGGTTCAACGGGCAAACGGACCAAATTGATGCCGTGTCAGCATCTGTGTCCGTCTGATATGGTTCACTTGAATAGGAAAAAATATTTACTGACACGTGTATGAGTGATGGATGGAGCTGCTCGTCTCCTTCCCTCACCCTGCGGGTGTTCGTTGCTTTAGCATTTAGCATTTAGACCTGTCACATCAAAGAGAATCTTATTATTTAAAAGTATTAAATAAAATTTAATGACAAAACCTTTTTACAAATAGATACATCTTTACGAGACGAATCTAACGAGCCTAATTAATCTATATTTTGTTACAGTGATGCTACCGTAATGCTACAGTAACCAGCGTCTAATCACGGCTTACCTACCCTCGTTAGATTCATCTCACGATTTAGATCAGAAATTCTGCCGTTAGTTTTATAATTAAACTTTATTTAATACTTTTAAATGATAAGATTTTTCCCTCTAAATTTTAGACTTCATCCAAAAAACACCCCGCCGTGGGTATATTCTGCGGCACCTTCGTCAGAACAACTGCCAAGGATGGAGCAACTGAAACAGAAACTGCACAGGAGTACAGTGCTGACATGCAGGCCCCACGCACACATGCTATCCTATCTCTGACTCTGCACCACCCTCCATTTGGCTGGACCAGCAGTAAAATTTCTGACCACTTAGGCCGTCCTGATCCTCTCAGTTGACTTTTCTTTTTTTGGGGCGCGCGCCGAAATTCAGCTTCTCCTTTCAGGCCAACCACTACAACGAAAGGGATTTGTCAGGCTAACTGTTCTTGGTCATATTGATACATCCAGCAGCACCACTCCTGGAGGTTAAGTGATGGTTAGTTGTATCACGGCATCATGGATTAGTTGCTGTGATGCAACTGCTGAGAGTACAAGATGGAGTACTAGTATTTAGGTCGTAGACTGCTATTAGTATTTGCTATGCTTGATGCGACCTTTTGGCCCAGAAACCTTTTCTATTGAGGTTCAGGCCGATCTCTGGCTGGATAGGTTTAACCTGGATTGCACTTTGACCATTGCTACTTTAATGCCTCTACCCTCTATGATGATGCTCGATTTACAGCCAGTGATTATCCACAAAAACATGGACTGGCTGTATTCAACACTAGTATACTTACGAGGTATTCCTCGAAAAAAAAAAGGTACACTCCGAGATAAGGCTTACTCCCAGAGAGCGCTGAACCTGCTGGCTGGATTTCAGATAGGAGAATCCTGAACTCAAACTTTAAGACTGACAATAGCCCTACAAAGAAAATCCTTTCAAGCTTTGGAGATGCAGAACATGTTGATTTACAAATCTATGTTACTATGGTAAAAATCAAATCAATCATTTCCGTTTCATTTCAGCATCTGATCTATCGATATATTCGGCATCATCTCACATCATCAATCCATTGACAGTCATAAGCCGAATGCATAAATTATGATCAGTGCCCGAAAACATATATCCAAGGAAGCAGCAGATTCATCAGCACCCAATTGCAGCTATACAGGAAAACTCTATCGTGGTGGACTGCGAACTGGCTGCCTCAGACACAGAGCTTGCCTTGCTACTGTTATCAGATCACTGAAAATCTTGTTGCCTGCTGTGAGCAGGATATCCCCGAGCATTAATCCAATTGCAATTGTTGCAGATCGGATAACAGCTTCTGCGCCCTTCAAACATACCACACAGAATGAATCCCCAATCGTTATAGAGGTGAGGAACATAAGATTTAACATAGCATTGACGATGCAGACTCATTGTGCGCCTAACCTAATATGATGTTTCCGTTATACAGAACAGTAAGTCTTGATTCAACACTATCAAAACCTGAGATGACAACACAGCACAAACTTGGCCTATCAACCCGCTCATTCCTCAGCATGCTTTTTCTTCTTCTTCTTCTTCTTATCCTTCTTACTTGATTCTTCAGTTTCCATCGGAGCATCCTGGTCCTTGGATTTCTTCTTTTTCTTCTTCTCACCATCTGCATCAGCTGCAGGAACTTCCTCAGCCTCCTTGTTCTTTTTCTTCTTTTTCTCACCGCCATCAGCAACAACTGCTGGAGACTCCTCGACATCCTTTGACTTCTTTTTTTTTGACTTCTCGTTCTCGTGCTCCCTGTCCTCTTCAGTTGCCTCGTCCTCATGTTTCCTCTTCTTTGAGGCCACGTCAGACTTCTTTGGCGTTGCGTCGGGGAGAACCAAATCCGCGGCTGGATTGTAAGTCTGACAACACAAAATACTAAGGATCAGGACAAATGATTTGAACTCTAGACATTTCAAGCTGCAGGCGAAAAAGACCATTGCAAGCAAATGGAAAGGGGCTGAGGTACTTATTGAAATGTTGTATTAGAAAAATGTGAAATTACTTTTCTTTACACATTTACAATACCATGTTTAAACTTGGATGTTCCTTAATGCAAGTTATGTTAGTTCTGTCAAGATTTTTGACATAAAGAAAACAAACCCATTTATTTGAATTATAAGGTTGCAGCTACCAAGAATTATTTCAGTGCAGTGCCTATACTGTTTGCAAAGATACATCTAGTCTCCCCTAGCAAAAGAATGGGCAGGCCATGTAACAACTTACTTTGGCCGGTGTAATCAAAGTCCCGGCACCCTTCTTACGGTCCTTTTCATACATTTCTATCTTGGGCTTTCCTTTTGTAGATCCTGCAGATGCCCCGAGTTCTTTTCCCTCCAGGATTCGAAGCCGTGTTTCAAGCTGTTCATAGATTCACATATGTGAAGCACATCTCATGGGACAGAAAAGGATCAAGATTGATTCCACACAACAGTAAAAGGTACCTTGACCCGGCTTTCAAGACCAATTGAGTTGTCTTCGCCATCACCAAGAGCATCGTATCTTATGGCAAGAGCAGTCTTAGCAGCAAGTGAACGGGAGATCTTCCCTTTGTTCTTTGGGGCAGCTTGGCCTATTAATGATGCGTGATAGATGAGGCCATATTTTGGTGTAGAATGCTTTGTCTTTAGAGCTCTGAACAAGGCCTGCAAACAGAAAAAAAAGTTTAGGGGTCCCTGGGACTTCCAATTGCATAAAAAATAATTGCAACCTAAAACAAGCTAGTGGTCAAATTGCACATCACGAGTATGGTCATTGTACCTTCTCGGCTCCCAGTATCTGAATTGTGCTACCAGGCTGCTTTGCCAAATTCATCAAACTGCCACCATGTGCAATAAGCCGAGCACCAACAAGTTCACCAACAAGAGCAGTCAAGTTGGGAGCGATAGTATTCATCCTACTTTTTAGGTAGTCATAGAGCTGGCCTCTGTATTCAGAAAGAGCCAAGACTTGATCACACAGTTCCCTGATATTTAACAGGTCAATTTCACTAACTTCTGTGCCCATGGATATCACAGCTGCCTCCTTTAGCTCTTGTTCCACATTCTCTGGCAGTGAAAGCTAAAAGAACCAAGGTACCCGGTCATGGCGTAGTTTGAGGCAAATGCACCCCCCAAAAGAAATACATATGGTTATGTTGACAAGACTTATACCTCAGAGAAATCGAGGTTAGCTGCATTAGCACGATTGCCCATTAACTTCACAGCCTTCGCATACAGGATATTATCTGCAACAATTTTTGTCAACTCTGGAAAGTGCCAACCGTACCATTCACGGACCCTCATAGCATAAGTATTAAGCTCCTTGTCAAGATCATCCAACAATCCGATGGCTTGAATGATCATTGTATCAACCTGTTGAAGGGGATAGTAGAAAACATTGGTGCATTTCCCAAAAAAAAAGGTAGAAAATTTGCTAGAAAATGCCGGTTTAAAAGGCTGTAATATAGAGGAATGAAGCGCAATAACAGTCTAACAAATTAATGCAATGGTAGCAGCAGAAGCCTAACCTTTTCAGGGCTGAACTTCAGCTTATACCTAGACAAACTGTGGGACAGTCCAAGGCTCATTGGAGCCAGGTCCTGTGCACCTAGTCCAGTCATAAGTTCAGTCAACTGATTCCTGAGCCCTCTCATCAGTTCCATCACAGCACTATTGTGAAGACAGTCAATTTTCTGCAAAGATGTCCTGTCTATCAGCGATGTTGATTATTGCATGAAAAAGCGGGGGAAAAAAACAAAGCAGGCAACGAACCAGTTTTTCTTTGATAGCATTTCCTAGTTTAGAATCAGCAACAGCCAATGTTTCACCATCACAGTGTTTCTGCAGGAACTTGCGCAGGCCCTTGCTAGGCTTGCTATCAATCAACAAAGTGGCAGCTGAAAGGGCATCAGATGTATTCTCAAATTTGTTGAAAGCCTTAAGCTCAACCACCTGATAAAATTTACAACAGCAAGTGAGCAACTGACCAGTGAATGTGCAGCAATTAAGGCTCATTCTACACAGTATTCAAAAGAATGTGAGACGTCATAAAACTTGTAACACCTTCTGAGTATTGACCATTCAGTAGAAACTAGAAAGCAAGTTCAAAAACACTAAGAACAAGAATATGACGTGTCCATAGACCCTACAATTATGGATTCAAAACAACTAATAAACTACTCTCTCCGTTATTTTTCTATTTTTCTTGCAAGGACAATTTGGTGGCAAATTTGCACAAAATAGGTTGTTCTAACATCAAGAAAACAATATATAGTAAAAGGCTGCAGTGTAATCTATAGGAAAAGACCATGACAACAGAGTAGAAGTCATTCAGGACACAAGCAACTGCAACACTTGAACAAGAAAAACCTGCAAATCTCTCAACACGAGAAGATAGATACCTAGATACTGAAAGCAGGCGCCATAATATTGTGATTTCTACATTCCTACCATCCTTTTTAATTTTCTAAATTTTTAAATCATCCATTTAACTATGCATTCATGCTAGTTCTTGTGTCTTTCATCTCTAGCCTAACCCAACTTGCTTGGGACTAAAAGGCTTTGACGCTGTTGTTCTTACTTTGGGCGAGGATACAAATGTCCAACTAATCCACACAATCACAGAGCGATATACTGTAATAAGGTAATGAACTCAATAGAGCTCAAAAGTCGGGAAAATAAGCTGATCATTTACCCTCCTTGCCGACTCCGGTGAGGCGAAATCCCTCCACAGGTCCTGCAAACCGAAAGCACCCCATCGTCAGCCAACAGAAACATCACAAAAAGACGAATGAGCCGAGACAGATAAGAGGCAGGCGACGAGCTGACCCACCTCAACCTTGCTGAGCTTCCCTTCATCCAGAACCTTGAAGAGGGCGAACCCCGCGGGCGTCTCGAAGAGCACCAACATCTCCTCACCTGAATCCCAGCGCAACCAGGAACGCGTCAGCACATCAAGCCGAACAGAGAAAGAAGGAGAGCCTCCCCACAGCAGTACAGAAAGCCGGATGCGCCGTAAAGGAGGCGCCTTTATGGACGCCGCCGGTCGGGCAGGCTGGCGGCGGCGGCGGCGGGAGAAGGGTTTTACCTGGTTGGGGGTCTGGAGGCGCCGCGCGTGGGGGAACTGGGGAAGGGGAAGAAAGCGTGGAGGGTTTTAGGGCTCCGCTTATATTGGCTAAGCGAGGCCAAGGGGTAGCGGCCCATGGCGCAACGCCATGTGGGCCAGTCCAATTCTTGGGTTACTAGGAAAATATTAAATGGGCTCTTAAGTCGTCAACATAACAGCCCACTGTGGAAGTAGACTGATAAAACTCAAGGCGAAAGCTCTCGTCGTGCGGCCCATGAGGCCTCGTTCCTTGATCGCGGTGGGCACGAGCCGCCGATCCTGCGCATTGTTTAAGCACAAGACTGAATGAATCCCATGGAAGAAATCCAAAACGCAGCCGATGCCGAGGCTGGTCGACGGCCCGCCGGCGGCAGTTCACGTTCCGCATTATTCCCGAGGACATCGTCACCGAGATCCTCGTTCCACCTGCCCGGAGAGTTTGTTCCGAACACTGTATTCTCGATCTGATCCGGCTCTGCATGCAAGCACCTTTATTATTATTCAATCTGTAAGTCGATCGGAAGACGCAGGTGTCTAAGATGCAGATCGAAACAAAGAGATCTAAGACGCAGCTCGGCGACGAGCAGCCGGCGGCTGTTAACGTTCATCTCCCTGAGGAGCTCGTCACGGAGATCCTCACACGCCTGCCAAGCAAGTCCGTCCTCCGCTTCCGCGCTGTCTCGAAGGCCTGGCGCCGCATCACCACCGACCCGGCGTTCCTCGCCGCCCACGCGCGCCGCCGGCCTCTCGAGGTCCTCCTGCGCACGGCCGTGACAGTACGTCCAGGGGATTATCCGGACGACTGCAGCCGCGACGAAGTGGTGCACACCATCCCGGTCTCCGCCGATCAGGCCGGCCGCCGGCGCCTCATCGAGTACCCCTACACGATCAGAGGAACAAGCTGCAAATCACTCGACGGGTTGTACTATTCTCTGGTCGCCTCGTCGTGCCACGGCGTCCTTCTCCTCAGGATCAGCCGCACCGGCGGCGGCACCGACCCCTTCCATATCTGCAACCCCGTGACGCGGCAGTGGACTGAGCTACCGCGGCTGCCGGAGTTAAATCGGTCAGTCGTCTTTGCGTGTGGCTTCTACTACCACCAGCCGTCCGGCGACTTCCGGCTCTTGTGTCGTTGCAACATCTGGACGACGATGGAGCACATTCACTACGTCCTATCAACCGGTGCCACGGAACCTCGGGTAGTAAGCATGGCAGGTGTCGACGAGGCCGCCGCTGCGGTGATGAGGGGGGTACGTATTTCTTACAAGTACTACCCTGTGGCTTTGCATGGACGCTTGCACTGGCTATCTTTCAACAGTAACATGCTACGGCTGGTGGCGTTCGACACAACATTGGAGACATTCCATCTGATGACACCACCGCCGTGTAACATACAGGTAAGGGCCACCCTGTTTGAGAATTCAAAAAGGACTAAACTGTTCGCCATGGATGGCCTGCTAGCTGTGGCAGAGTTCGGCGACATGAGAATCGGCCTCTGGTTTCTTCAGGAATATGGGGCCGCCAATGAGAGGTGGGAGTGCCGGCACCAGTTGGCCAATCCTCCGATGCTCGAGCAGCAACCGCGAGTTGCACATGGAACCACGTGTCAGAACACTCTGCGCGTTTATGTAGCGGACACTGATGATGAAGGGGACATCATTCTTGGAACCATTCAGGGGATAGTCGCGTACAAAATGAAGACGAAGATGTGGAGGGTTGTCGAGTCTACGAATATGAACGGAAGGTTATGTCACATTTTTAGGGAGAGCCTTGTGCAGCATCAATGCTTCGAAGCACGGCCTTCTAATGGTCTGCCATCGATCAAGTTTTCATGAGTCCGCATGATGGCCGGCACCGGTGTTGGTTTGCTGAACTATTGTCACAGATATGATTTTTTGATGCTTCAATTTGTTGTCTTCTATTTGAAACCGAACAATTCCAATGCATTATGGGGTCGGAACCATTTAGGCTTTTGCGGTTGTGACATCATTTTTCTTATATTACTACCACACATTGTCGCCTTAGGCGGACATATAATTAAAACATAGAAGTATAGAAAAAATTCCTTCACTATTGTTGGAGTACTCTCGTTCACTTGACACCATTGCTTTTCATGATTTTTGGGCTAATAGGCTGTATACTCTAGAGTTTCCTACCAAAATTTGTCCGTGCCAAAATCTGTATATGTTGCGAATGCTGCATCGAACACATGGGTGCTAGGCCTTCCCTGCCTGCTTTACTCTGCCTTTGGGTTCTGCATATATATTTTAATATTTGTTGGAAGCGAGCATATAGGATACTGAGGCAGTCTCTTAAAAACCATCAGCCGGAAACAACTTCTTAAAAAGCTCTGATTCAAATGAACAAGCTCTAAGCAGATGACTGCCTGCCTAGCGAGCCATGCAAAATGCTGCTGAGGTCTGATGGCACAGGTGCTGGACCTGGCTGGTATATGTGGACAGTGGACTACGTCAAGATCACACAGTTCCACCCAGATGTGTCCGTTATGGAGCACGAGTTCACGGTGGGTGAGTGGCATATGCCGTCGAAGGGGCATAACCTCTATGCCTACCGGGATGACTGGCCAAGATAGTGGCATGGCATGAGATCCACTACGGATCAAATGAGCAGCGCAGCACCCAGAGAATAACTGGATAGTTCTCCACTAGATGGTGACCTACCCTCACAGCCACCTATGTTAATTCGGAGCGAGCCATGTAGTATCTCAATGAACATATACTGTATCGTTGTGTAATAATGAACGCCTTGTGATTTTGCTTTTTTGTCAAATAAAATGGTTGTAAATATACAGGAGGACGAACGCGTACTTCATGGTTGGGAGAGGCCCATTTGTTCTCCGATGTCGTCGTGTTCCCGGATTCCGGCTGCTGTGCACGTCCTCATGAGTCATGATGGCTAATCCGTTCCGAACACTGTAGCCTCTTTTCGTCCAGCCCTGCATGCACCATATTGTTCAATCTGTATTTCCATCGGGAGACACGCATATTTTTCTAATTAAGATGCAGAAGGAAACAAAGAGATCTAAGACGCGACTCGGCGACGAGCCACCGCCGCCGCCGTCGTCGGTTCACGTTCCGGATCTTCCCGAGGATCTCGTCGCGGAGATCCTCACGCGCCTGCCAAGCAAGTCCGTACTCCGCGCCCGCGCCGTCTCGAGTGCCTGGCGCCGCATCACCACTGACCCGGTGTTCTTCGCCGCCCACGCGCGCCGCCGGCCTCTCGAGATCGTCATCCACAGCACGACCGCCGTGACATGTCCATGCGATTACCCGCTCGGATATCATTGCCAGGACGACGCCGTGTTGGATACCATCCCAGTCTCTGACCTGCAGCAGCCCGATCGGCGGCATCTCATCCGCTACCCCAACTGGACATGCAAACCACCCCACAGGGGGTGCCTTGTCATAGCCTCGTGCGAGGGCATCCTCCTCCTCAAGGTCTTCAGCGGTGGCAACTACCGTATGTGCAATCCCATGACTAGGCAATGGTGTGAGCTACCACGGCTGCCGAAGATTACCGATCCCTCGAGCATCAACGAATATGGCTTCTACTACCACCAAGCCTCCGGTGAGTACAGGCTTTTGTGTCGTTACAGTACCCAGATGACGTCGACGACAGCACACACGTTCTACATCCTCTCCGCCGCTGCCACGGAACCTCGGTTTTTAAGCATGGCGGGCGTGGATGAAGAGGTAATAACAATTGGTGACTACGGATGCGTTCCTGTGGCTCTGCACGGCCGCCTGCACTGGCTACGATGGCCCATGCCCTGTCGCCCCACAGGCCGCATGGTGGTGTTCGACACAGAGTCGGAGACATTCCACTTGATGATGTTGCCACCTACGCCCAGTATGCGGGTAAAGATATTTGCCATGGACGGGCAGCTGGTCGCGGCAGAATTTGCCAACACCATGCAGATTGACCTCTGGTTTCTCGAGGACTACGCCAATAATGGGCGGTGGGAATGCCGGCATCAGATCTCCACTCCTCCTATATATGTGCAGCTGCGAGCTGCACAACCAGATTTGGTCTCACGCGTTCTGTACACAGTCGAAGCAGGCACCAATGATGGGGACATCATCCTGAGACCGACCAATAATGGGATAGTGGTTTACAACGTGAAGAAGAGGACGTCGAGGGTAGTTATGGTGATGGAGGAGAACAATAACTCTACATTCATGTGCCATGTGTTTAGGGAGAGCCTCGTCCAGCATGAGTGCTTCAAAGCTCCGCCTTCCAATGGCTTTCCATTGATAAAGTTTTCTTGGAGTCCTGCATGTTGCCCGCCACTGGTTTTTAGTCGCTGAATTATTACCACTAGCTACTGGCTATGATTTTGTGATGCTTTAATTTTGTTGTATTCACTTCATCAAGTGATGCTATCACCATTGAGTAAGCATTTAGAAATTTTCTTTTGTCTTTGTGAAGTTCTACTATACACCGTCTCCCCATGCGAACCTATTAAACATGAAAGAAATAAAAAGGATTTTCTCCCACTATTGTATTATTATCCTCAAGAATTCACGTACAACATGAGAACGAAGATGTGGAGGGTTGTAGGGGCTAGGAACATGGATGGAATGTTGTGTCACATTTTTAGGGAGAGCCTTGTGCAGCATCAGTGCTTCAAAGCACTACCTTCGAATGGTCTGCTACCGATAAGTTTTTGTGAGTCCGCATGATGGCCGGCACCGGTGTTGATTGCTGAACTGTAACCCAGTGACATCTACCTGATCTGCAACCCAGTGACACGGCAATGGGCTGAGCTACCGCGGCTACAGCCGGAGTTATATCAGGCGGTCGTCGAGTATATGGCTTCTACTACCACCAGCCCTCCGGCGATTAACGGCTCCTCTGTCGTAACGGTACCCAGATGACGACGACGGCAGCATACACGTACTACATGCATCCTTTCAGCCGCCGCCACGGAACCTCGGTTGTTAAGCATGGTGGACGTGGATGATGAGGTAACAAGAATTTCTAAAGGATTTGCTCCTGTGGCTGTGGCCCTGCACGGCCGCCTGCACTGGCTACAAGTCCCCATGCCCTGCGGCTCCATACACCGCATGGTGGTGTTCGACACAGAATCGGAGACATTCCACCTGATGACGCTACCTCCTACGTCCAGCACGTGGGTAAAGATATTTGCCATGGACGGGCTGCTGGCCGTGGCAGACTTTGCCAACCCCATGCAGATTGACCTCTGGTTTCTCCAAGACTATGATGGTGCCAACGGGCGGTGGGAACGGCGGCACCAGGTCGCCACTGCTCCGATATACCTGCAGCTGCGAGCTGCACACCCAGACTTGAGCTCACACATTCTGTACACAGTCGTGGCAGGCACCGATGAAGGGGGCATCATCCTGAAAGCGACCAATGATGGGCTAGTGGTGTACAACGTGAAGAAGAGGACGTCGAGGGTAGTTAAGGTGACCGAGGAGAACAAGAACCCTATATTCTTGTTCCATGTCTTTAGGGAGAGCCTTGTGCAGCATAAGTGCTTCAAAGCTCGGCCTTCCAATGGCTTGCCATTGATCAATCTTTCTTGGAGTCCTCCATGATGCCCGCCACCGGTTTTTAGTCTACAACTAGCTACTGGTATGATTTTTTGATGTTTCAACTTTGTTGTATTTACTTCATCAAGTGATGCTATCACCAACGAGTAAGCATTTAGCAATTTTCTATGTCTTTGTGAAGTTCAATTATATATTGTCTCCCCATGCGAACATATTAAACATTGAAAGAAATAAAAAGGATTTTCTCCCACTATTGTATTATTACTCTCAAGAAATTCACGTCATCACCTTTCATGACTTTTGCTATTTGGTTGCATACACAACGTTTTTTTTTGGGACTCGGTTGACTTTTTCACTAGTACAAATTGAGCTTTAGTGACGAAGGTCTTTTTTTAGTAGTAGCAGACACCCCACGATCCGTCACTACAGAATTGGAAAACGTTAATTCGCAACTTATCGGTGGCGGACATGCTGACATCATCAGAAAACTCTTCCAATAATGTCAAGCATGTTGATGTCATCGATGTCTGCCACTGGTGTTTTGTTTTCCATCGACGGGCGTGTTGACCTTATCTCGCGGCCTCTGTGACTGCTGTTTGCCCACACACGGAAAAATAATAAAAAAAGCCTTGCCCAACCTTATCCTCCGCCTTCTTATCACTCTCAATCTCTTCTCTCTCTCTCACTCGCAAGCCTCTCTCTGCCTTATCCGTCGTCGCTCCTCTCTCCCTCCTCAACCTCTCCGTCGGCAGTGCGTCCGGCGTGTGTCTCTCCACCCTCCCTCGCGCGCTCCCTCCCCCCCCCCCCCCCCCCCCCCCACACACACATTCATATCTTGCAGATCCGGCTACGAGGCGGCATAGAACCGGACATGGTTGCTCCGGCCCGGCGGCTTGAAGATGTCTTTGAGCTCGTCGTGGTGGTTGGCGGACGGTTGGTCCACCACAGGCGGACGCGGCCTCCAAGAGTGCAAGACAGATCCGGCGGCTAGGTGTTGTCAAGCTCGCGAATTTGTGGTGGCCTTGTCGAGTTCGCAGTGGATCCGACGACGACGACTGACGCGAACTTTTCAGGCTCCCCGACATGCATCTCTGTTACAAGTCCTCCACGACGATTGTAGCGGCACGGCGGCTAGGGTTCCGGCTTGGCGTGGGCCCCAGACATGGCGACGGCGGGACGCGACGGCACAGTCCTACCACTTCACCTTCTCCAACCAAGCGGACCCGTGTGTCCTGAAATTACGAGGACACCCTCGGGTACCGAAGACCTGCAGCAGGTACCGACGGCGACGATTATTGTCCATTGGATGCAGCGGATCAAACAGCCGTATATATGGTACCTCTAGACTCTAGTATCTGGTACCTGATGGAGGATTGGAAAAAGACTCTAATTCGTGTTGTAACACGCTGTCAACGGTAGAGAACAACACACAAAGTAGACAAGAGACAAGACACAATATAGCATGGAGCCTCTTCTTTATTATTCAGAATAAACTGGTGCTTACAATGCTTGGGGTACTCCACTATTTATACTCGGGGTAGAGGTCCTCTTTCCATACTAGGAATAGAACTCTTTGGTAAATTGCCCACACCTTGGACTCGGAGTTGGATAGGTTCTTCTAAAACTTTCTTTCCTAGTCCAATAGGAATTAGTATTATAACACTCCCCCTTGGGCATTTTACGACGACACACATGTCTCATTAAAAACTCCTTCATAAAAACCCAGTGGGAAAAAATGGAGAAAAGAGTACATGGTACCGTTACTTATATTGCATAATATTGCTTCCTCAAAACCTTGCAAGAGTGTCCTTCAAGTGACAACTCATATAGAAAAAAGAGTGCAAATATTAATGCAAGCTGTATTTGCACATGTTGCCTCGTTAAAAACCTTATGTGAGAAACCTTTCAGTAAAAACTCACAAAAGGAAAAAGAGTACAACATTAAACCTTCTTGGTTATTATCTTCAAGATAGTGATCTTCATGATCATAAACAATTAAGTGATGTATTCAATGATTATTTCAGATAATCTATATGTGCTCCCCCTCATGACGACATCTTTTAAACTTTTGAGTTTAATGTGCCTCACATTTTGCCTAAATGTGCATGAGCAATGGTAACTTAATACCACAGTGCTAAGTCCTTCGTAGACTTTTCTCATAGTTCTTCTGTCTACTATGATGAGAGTAGTGGAGCAACATGATTCATTCATAACTACTTGATTCAGCCAAATACTCACTTATTTGCTAAGTTGTGCAATACAAACTAAGTATCATCCTTGCAGAGGATTAATCCTTTCTGAGGATTATTGGGGTATACTTTTCAAATGATCTGTATCTGTAGTCTATCAATGATCAAGACAAGATTATGATCATGTTATTTCTTCAATCAATCTTGATTTTCTTTTGGGGATAATCACCATCAATATTCTATTACCTTCTGAGGTAACATAGGAAATCATAATTCTTATGCTAGCATGTACTTTCTGAGTACTCATACCTTTTAAGGTATTGTGATTCCCATATAGTCGGGTCTATATTCACTTCTGAGATAGATGGTGTTATTCAAGATTCGATTGGCAAGTCATTTCATGACTTATTCCTTCAAGGATATTCTTCAAGATATTGTTCTCTTCTGTGAGATACATTCTCTCTTACGAGAGGCTCTTTGATACGCATATCATCCTTCAAGACAATATTATACCTTAGAGTCTTATGTCATCCTTTTAAGAGGATTTTATTTGTCGCGGTAATTCACTTCGGAAATTATTCATTGTCCTTCGTGGATGTTTGTCATTCAGATTTGCAGAATCCTTTGACTAACTGCATATTCTTTTCATTCTTCATATTTTGCCAAAGATGCAGCAGAACTTCATTCATAGTATGAGAATATCAGTCTTTCAGAGACTTATGAACCATATACTTTCACCACTACGGTTCATATCCTCAATTGCATTTTTCACTGACCCGATAGTAACGCTACAAGCGTCTTTGCCATGGACTTTGTTGCCGGATCCGGGTTCTCTTCGTGAGAGAAACAATTGCAATTCATGAGGAGATGTTGTATAACTTTTCTTCTACTCTCATATTCTTAGATTGTTCTGCATTCCTAACACTTTCTGTGTGCACAATAGTGTTGGTTGCTCATCTTCATGATGATGACCTCTATTCATGAGGTTCTTGATCCTTCTTCGTGAAGTGTTCTCTTCAAGAGGTAGAGGAGTCATGCGTCTTCCATGCATGAATAGATTCAAATAACAAGTGTCCATTGATATAGAATCCAAAGGCGTCCCAATAGATTTTACATCAATGACAAACAAGTCGACCAGTGATATAAGCATAAGCGTCCTCATGATATATCACACGCGGTATTTCGGTTTACTTCTTATAAAACTCAATACTCCTCTCTTCAAGATTATTCTGGCATTACGCTTCATGCGTATACGCTTCATGCGCATATATAGTGCGTGATTCCATTCATGCTTCAAGCTTGTATGGAATGATAATGTAAGGCATTCAATTCTGGGTTCATTCTCCCCCTAATGCCGACATTATAGCATACAATCTCTAGTGATATCCCCTATCATAGGCATTCAATTGACATAACGTCCAGGTTATATCCCCAAAACTTTAAGTGGGTGCCCATTCATGTATGCATAGATGGTGAAATATTTGCTAAATATTCACGCACTTATGATGATATATGCAGTGAGCTAGACATGCTCTCAATTCCGGATGGAGCCATTCTATCATGTCGGAAAAACAATGATAATGTCTAGCTTCTTTTTCATCGCAACAAAATGGATTTAATTGCATAAACCACAAACTTCAAACGAAACACTTCAAGGTTGAATAAACACTTCAAGGTAAAAGAAACTACAAGTTTCATAATGTTAAAACATGCAAGGAATTTTATTCTTCTAGAATATTTGATTGCCATTTTGGACTTGCAGGTCTACTCCATAAACAATTCAACTAGCCAATTCAATTTTACTATCATCGAGTTTCTGCACAATAGATTAGCAAATTCATCCATCTATTTCCGCGTACTTATATTCAGTAGAGTATATCCCATATTAGACCACTTTTCTCCCCCTGATCTCGATCTTCGTGATCAGAGACTAACTGATAACTACTAATTTCAGTTTTTTATGTGCATTCAGCGCATAATTCGTGATGCAACATAGTGGTTAGAAAGCCTTAGTTGCATGAAAGGAGTGTAGTGTCAACTCAATGGAGTGTCACGTTCGATATGACATTCAATCCATAAGTATGGGATAGCGCAAATGGCGACAGACCATAGTTCAGGCGCAAAGCAGAAGATAGATATATAAACCATGCAAGGTTAGTAATTGCTAAAGTAATGACGTGCAATCCAGCTCATTCGTGCAGATTGTGTTTTCTTCTTGAAATTCATACACAACTCGAATGATAAATTGATTTCAAAGGCTATGCTTCAAGCAATAGTTAAACTCAATCATACAGGATTGGATCATGTCTATTAAATTTTCTAGTATATCCACATATGCCATCATTAATCAACATCCTCCCCCTTTTCACACCATTACTAAACTTCAAGTTTATTGAATGCTTCTTGCATTCTCTATGACACAGTGCTATTGTATCACAGATTGCACAATTATACTTCTTGTATAATAGTAAATGGTATGAAAACTCACATATGTACTGTTCATGTACACAATATTCTAACAAACAATGTGAGTAGGGTAGATATGATACAAACTTCAAGTTTATTGTATTCGGTGCAATATGGAGAATCACACTATTGCAAGGCAAAACTGATCTTCAAAATCAATTATAATGCCAGTGTTTTTCCATTCTACCTACTTGCATTGGTTCATGTGCATCCAAGAAAATGCAATTTTCATTCTACCTACTTGGTAGTAGTGCACAAAGAACTTTATGCAATAACCTCCAAGGTTATATGTGGCTTCATGATGGACAAATATCATTGCAAATGATTAATACTAAAAGACTTGGCAAATCAATATGTTCAGCATATATTTCATATATTCCATGCGAAATTTAACAAAATATACTTCGGGTATTAAAGCAAAGGCAAGAAAAACCAAGCCAAAACCAAGCTACATATAGACTTCATGCTATATCGTAGATAACGAACAAATTAAATTGCAACCGAGAATATTATATGCATGCTTCGGGCATAAGCTTCAAGCTAATGTCTCTTCAGGACAAATTTAAATGCTCACTCTTCTAAGAGTTTTGCATGATCCATATAATTCGTTCAAGAATTATAAGCTTAATTCACCGCCATACTATAACTACTACTAGGTAGCTAATTACAAGTTTGGAAGACTATGCTGAGTCCCCATGCACACATTCTATTTCATCACTGAAAAAAAACATCCTCATTCAGGAGGCTATCATCAATTTTCAAAATTAATGTTCAATTCTTCAAGGTTTTTAGTGATGATATCTATTGTACCATTAACAATCTTCTATGATTGCATTATCTCTTCTTCATGAGAGCTATAGTACATAGATTTAATCTTCAAGATTTATGTCCAATAATCCTGTTATACTAGCTGCAAGCTTCCTAGTATATTCATTCACAATTCTTCTTGAATGTGTCAAATGTTGAACCAATGACCAAGTATTCTGTACTTAAGACAATGGTAATAGCCTGGATTTTCTTATGTTGCCAAATGCTTCACTTTCGGTCTCTACATGATTCCAAAAATTTATGCTTATGAGTACTACAAGTAACTCATTATTGTTGATAGTATATCATCTTCAGTGACGATATGTTCAATAGCTTCTTGCTAGCAACAATAATTCATTCAATAGCAACATAATTCCTAAAGTATATTGATATGAAACTTCAAGTCATTTCAAATATACTGACATTCCTCTGCCAATACTTGGGTTATCTTCTTGATTTACTCATTCAATGAGTCCCAAAAATACTTTAGGATTTCTTCAATTCGAATCACTGTATACCAAAATATTGCAACTACTAGCTGTTCTGCAGAAGTAGTACACAATTCACCCTCCTTGGGCTACATATTTCTTCAAGAAATAATTCACTTCTAGGAAAATTTTTGGTATTTAGTGACCCGACTAATAGTAACCATTCAAGGTTTAATTAGTAACCATTCGAGGTTAATCAGGATATTTATTCTACTAGAAAATTGGACAAATGATTCAAATAAATGTGCATATAAGTTTACTTCATGTAAACAAGTAAATGGGTGCAAAAAGAATGGATTCAATTCTCGAAAGCATCCTAGCAACAAGGAATTCTTAAATTTTCAGAATTTAATTACCTAATCATGCCAGGAAAATTATGAGCCTCTCAAAAGGTGCTAAGATTCTTCAAGATTAAGAGAGCTCATATACACAGAAAACTGCAAGTTTTTAGTTCGTTATATTCAAATATGATTTCAGATCATCAAAATAGCAAATAAACCGCAAATGCATAAAACACAAGGGTTATGCTACAAAACATCATGCACACACAGGAAATTCAAATTCTTTCGTGGTGTTATTTGCAAAATAACATGATCCACATAACTTCAGGTTAATATGCACAAACAGAAGGTTCTAACCGCTAAAAACTGCAAGTTTATATGTTTCTGACATAATTACCCACAAACCCGAGGTGTTATCTGCGAAATAACATTGTTCAGACAAATTCCAGAGACTACAAGGTCTTATTTGCAAAATTTCAGGGTCAGATCGTAAATTCGGAACAATCTGGACCTATTTGCAAAATAATAGGCCGCAGGTTCTATTATGGAAAACTTCGGGGTCTTTTCCGCAAAAATAACAACAACCAGACAATTTCCAGAGACTACAGGGTCATTTTTACAAAATTTCAGGGCCAAAATGTAATTTCAGAATAATCAGGGCCAAATTGTAAAATTTATAGAATGCGGATTCTATTCTGGAAAAAGTCAGTGGGTATTCTGCAAGAATTCGTAGCCTAGCCGCAATTTCTTTCAATTCCAGGGGTTTTCTGCAAATTCACCGGATTTTTCCTTTTCCTCGATTTTTCCCGTTGATTTTCTGAATCAAACAGGCCTATTGGGCCGGTGTTACGGCCCATCAGGGCCTGCTTGGCCCATCTGGCCCCAAACCGGCCTGCAGGCTCGGTATAAAAGGAGGAGGCTAGGGTTTCCCAAACCCTAATCCTCATTCCCTTCCCCCTCCTCTCCTCACTCACTCCCGTGCGGCGGAGTCGGCGCTGCGGCGCGGTCAAGAACCGGCCGTCCCATGGTGCGTAGCGCCAGTGAGGAGGCTCGTGCTCCTCGTGCAGCGAGGTGGCGAGCTCCCGCGCAGCCCTATGCGGCGGCGTGCGGGTGGAGACGGAGTGCGCCTCGTGCGGGAGGACGGCACATGGTCGCGCGAGCCCGTGCGGTGGCGCGCGCTCGTCGGCGTGTCCTCGTGCAGCTCGATGCGGTGGAGCGCGAGGTGGCCGAGGTGGGGTGAGGCGGATGCGGGTGCGAAGCAGCGGCTGGCCGCGGATCCCGCGAGGTGAGGTGGTGGAGCGGCTTCCGGGCGCGGCTGCGAGGCCCGGTGCAAGGCAAGGACGGCGGCGAGCCGTCGCCTTGTGGCTCTGAGTCCGGGGGCCCCTCCATTCAGCGGTGGGGGTCCTCGGTAGGTGGTGCCGCCGGCGGATCCGGTCATCGGCGGCAAGATCTGGTGGCCCTCGTGTCGCCGCGGCCCTGCGGTGGCCGGAGGCGGTGGTGCGGCGGCGTTGCGGCGTCGCGCGCGAGGAGGGAGACGAGGCTACGGGCCTCGCCCTAGTCCGGGTAGATCTGTGCTGGATCTTGGCCCGGTTAGGGTTGGGTCCGGTCGGATCTACTCGGATCCGGGCCGGGCCAAGCTGCGAGCTCGGCGAGTAGCGGCGGCTAGGTTAGGGTTCGGGTCTCGGCGAGTTCAAGAACTCGTCAGGTTAGGGTTAGGGTCTACAGAACCTATTTCTTTTATTTCTTTTTCTTTTCTGTGATGCATGTGTTGGATCTGCGGGCCAACGATTTTGTGCTTGATGGCCGCGGCATTGCTGTTGCCGGCGGCAGTGGTGGCTACAAGCCCCACTTGATTCTGTGATGTATGCAAAGGCAAAGAAAAACCCTAGTTCTTGGTGTAGGGAAAAGAAAACCTGGTTCAGAAAAACCAGGGCCAATGCAAGGGGTTCAGATCCGTGACTGCAGCGTGTCAACGCGATCATGCAATTCGAAGGAAAACGAAGCTACTGGCAGCAACGCACTAGGAAATAACCAAAGGCGATCTGCAAGATTCAACGCGCTTAGGAATTCCTAGTTTCATACCTTCGATTTTCTGGACATGTATACCATCACAATGGTCACCATCGCGTAGGATGGAACCAAGGACTTAACCGCGTAGGGCGTATACATGGCAGTTCTTACTTCGTAGTCGTTCCCGATCCCGCCAACAACGTCAGGTTGGCGCGGACGTCGAGGTCGTCGATGCACGAAAACCGAGGCGACCCGCTTCCCGAGGCAGGCGCGATTCCCGAGGTCGGTGCGCATCCCGAGGCGTCGACTCCTGGAACTCGGCGGCTTCTTCTCTTGTCGGCGACTTCGGCGGCTCAGCGGCGGAGCGTGCTGATAACGTGTTGTAACACGCTGTCAACGGTAGAGAACAACACACAAAGTAGACAAGAGACAAGACACAATATAGCGTGGAGCCTCTTCTTTATTATTCAGAATAAACTGGTGCTTACAATGCTTGGGGTACTCCACTATTTATACTCGGGGTAGAGGTTCTCTTTCCATACTAGAAATAGAACTCTTTGGTAAATTGCCCACACCTTGGACTCGGAGTTGGATAGGTTCTTTTAGAACTTCCTTTCCTAGTCCAATAGGAATTAGTGTTATAAGAATTCGGACCGAGCCATGTACTTCACACTATGAATACATACTATATCGTTGTGCAATATTGGACGCTTTGTGCTTGAGCTTCAAATAAAGTATACATGCATGGGGACGGACGCTTCTTTCATGGTTGGGAGAGGCCGAGTTGTTCTCCAATCTCGTCGTGTTCCCGGATTCTGGCTGCCGTGCACGTCCTCATGATGGCTAGGAATCCGTTCCGAACACTGTAACCTCTTCTCGTCCAGCCCTGCATGCACCATATTATTGTTCAATCTGTATTTCCATCGGGAGACACGCGTATGTTTCTAAGTAAGATGCAGAAGGAAACAAAGAGATCTAAGACGCGGCTCGGCGACGAGCCGCCGCCGCCGCCGCAGCCGTCGGCGGTTCACGTTCCGCATCTTCCTGAGGATCTCGTCGCGGAGATTCTCACGCTCCTGCCAAGCAAGTCCGTCCTCCGCTTCCGCGCCGTCTCGAGGGCCTGGCGCCGCATCACCACCGACCCGGCGTTCCTCGCCGCCCACGCGCGCCGCCGGCCTCTCAAGATCGTCATCCACAGCACGACCACCGTGACATGTCCATGCGATCAGCCGCATAGCTATGATTGCAAGGACGCCGTGTTGGACACCATCCCAGTCTCTGACTTGCAGCATCCCGGTCGGCGGCATCTCATCCGCTAGCCTTACTCAACATGCGAACCACCCCACAGGTTGTGCCTTGTCATAGCCTCGTGCGACGGCGTCCTACTTGTCAAGGTCGTCGGCGGTGGCAATGGCATCTACCTCATGTGTAACCCCATGACTAGGCAGTGGAATGAGCTACCGCGGCTGCAGATTATTAATCGCTTGAGCATAGTGGAATATGGCTTCTACTACCACCAGCCCTCCGGTGAGTACAGGCTCTTGTGTCGTTACAGTACTCGGATGCCGTCGACGATAGCATACACGTTCTACATCGTTTCAGCCGCTGCCACGGAACCTCGGTTGCTAAGCATGGCGGACGTGGATGAAGAGGTAATACAAATCGGTCACTATGGATGTGTTCCTGTGGCTCTGCACGGGCGCCTGCACTGGCTACGATGGCCCATGCCCTGTCGCTCCACGGGACGCATAATGGTGTTCGACACAGAGTCGGAGACATTCCACCTGATGATGCATCCACCTACGCCCAGTATGCGGGTAAAGATATTTGCCATGGACGGGCTGTTGGCCGCGGCAGAATTTGCCAACACCATGCAGATTGACCTCTGGTTTCTCGAGGACTACGCCAATGGGCGGTGGGAACGCCGGCATCAGATCTCCACTCCTCCTATATATGCACAGCTGCGAGCTGCACAACCAGATTTGGTCTCACGCGTTCTGTACACAGTCGAAGCAGGCACCAATGAAGGGGACATCGTCCTGAGACCGACCTATAATGGGATAGTGGTTTACAATGTGAAAAAGAGGACGTCGAGGGTAGTTATCACTATGCCAGAAAAGCAGATTAGAGACGCGGGTCAACCTTCATTAAAGACGCGGATTTTTTGCGTCTGAAAATTTTCGTCTCTAATGACAAGATATCAGAGACGCGGAATAACGTGTCTCTAATGTTGACTTATCAGAGACGGGTGTTCACCAAAACGCGTCTCTAATGTTGACTTATCAGAGACGCGTGTCCACCAAAACGTGTCTCTGATGTAAGCTTATCAAAGACGTGTTTAGAAAACGCGTCTCCAATGTTGTGACAGTGGAGACGCGGATAGGCAAAGCGCGTCTCCAACGATGTGCCATTTGAGACGCTGATGGGCAAAACGCGTCTCTAATGATAAATTAGAAAAACAAAAAAATATACTGGTTTCATCCATTATATACAATACAAATACACAGTAGACATCTCAGGTTTCATCCATTATATACAAAATATAAATACACAGTAGACATCTTGTATGACAAACAACACATCACCATTGACAGGAAAACAAAATATCTCCTCTCCAGTTCATAGGTCTACAAACATGATCTCAGGTTCACAAGAGTGATAAGATAGTCATAAGCTACTTGTTCACAGGCAGCATATAAACTGCACACCTTGTTTGTTGTCCTAATGTCCTAGGATTTTGGACTCGACGATAGCATCATATACTCGATAGCCAAGCAGTCATACAACATCGTGTAGTTGATATCTAACCTTACTAGAATGCAATCTGACCTGCTCTAGGGACTACATTTGCATGAGAAAAATTATGTAGTCTGTCTTCAGGGAAGTTCTTCCTGCATAACAGATGTCTGCCTTAAAGCAAGTGCAAAATAATGTTTACAGTTATATATATCCAAGTCAGGCCACTAATGTCTACTGTTATCACGCTACATTTGCTACGCCTCTACTTTACTAGCTAGTCAGCAAGCACTTGCATATTCATCTGTTAAATTGTACAGAACTTTACAACTTAGAAAGCAAGAAAAGGTAGTATATCTTATAATTGTTAGCCTAGACCACATTCAGTGAAGGCATCACTATAAAACTCAACTGGTAGTTACATTTATATCTTATAATTGTTAGCCTAGACCACATTCAGTGAAGGCATCAATATAAAACTCAGCTGGTAGTTATGACTATGGTGCTACTGTTATGGTTGATTCAACAAAGGATGACAGCAATTCTGACAGTGCTAATGTACTAATTGATTCAACTAGTGCTACTGTTCTGGTTGATTCAAAAAGATGAAGCTTGCACTTACTTGCCTTTTGCCAGATATATACTGAGTTCAGCTCACACTTATTTATCTACTTATTTCAAAACCTGAAACCAACCATCCAGCCTAAATGAGCACCAGAAGTAGTGGGCAGCTATAGGTTGAAATTAAATTCATTAAACTGTAATTAGTTACAGGTTCATATGGCAGCTTTCCAAATGCTAGTCAGTTTGAGACAAACAAGCACTCTCCATGTTATATACTTGATGTCTGCACATGAATTTTTTTTCCCATTCATATGCAGCTAGTTCTATATGCACTATATAGGAAAGCAAAAAGGTAGTACACACACTGTAATCCCAGTGCGACATTTCCCAGCACTCTCCATATTCAACGACAAAAAGCTAGGATCAGTGAATCACCTTTTGCTTGTGTGCGAATTTCTCGAGCTTCTCTTTCATGACATCGGTCCTGACCTTGGCCACATTCTTCCGACCAGCTGGAATTGGTCCTGAAACTACAATGCTACTTACACGCACAAGTCAAATTGACATCATTAACAGATAAGCAAGTAAAAACAAAGTTGTAATTTAAGCTTTATTCGGCAGAACATACATGTTGCAGAACATAAGTTTTGGCCACATTCTGCCAGAACTGTTCCATTCCTCAAACAGAACTGATACAGGTGTTTTGCTGTTCTTAACCAAGGAAAAAACAGGGCAAGACTTGGGTTCTGCAATTGGCAAACAAAGCACCAGATTAAAAATGATGCTACAACGCAGAGTATAGTGCTTATCTGCATCCCCAGAGCACACTACAGTTAATGAAAAGAATAAGACTGCCTTGTTTCCTCTCTCTCTATCTCTCTTAGCCTCACAGGCACATTCAGATAACACTCACAACCAGGAAGAACTCCATACTTGCATCTTCTCCATAGGAATTAGGAGAACATCTCTTGCAATAGCACAGCCGCAGGTAGTGCCAGTTAAAAATCATTGCAAATTCAGTTCATGCATATAGTTCATACATAAAAATTTAGTTCACGTGTAACATTTGAACCTTCAAAACAGCAGTAGTCTATATACTGTATGCATGCATAAAAATGACTTAAGGACTCGAACCCAACATAGAGCCTACATGAGCACCAGTAGTTCATGTTTCTAACAAATCTGAATTATTTGGCTAATCATTTTGTGCAAGGAACAAAATAGAGAGCTAATTGACATGGTTACAAAATATAACACATGATGACAGAAACACACAATGAGGAAAGAGAAAAGATTGGGGGCTGCTAGTTATAAGATATGGTAAGTCCACAATTTCTGGTTCAGAGCATTTACAGATTTCATAAGATATATAAAACAAAAGAATTTCAATTATGTCTATTTGTGGCTCTCTGCACAATTACCAGTCACTGAAGTTTTACAAGTCAATGAAATCAAGATGACCCTATTCTATTGAGAATAACAGTACAATGACAAGCAAATCATGATAGTGCAACTTCTAAACAGGGCCTCGGAAGTACACGAAACTAACCCCTTTTGTATTCGGTCCCAGAACAACCAAATCGATGAGACAACCAACCAAAATTGATTTAATGAACCACCTATATACAGCAGTGGCGTCATTAGATAGCTTGCACTGAAAACAATGTGCATTTCTCCTATTCCAGAGGGACCAACTACACCAATAACTAACATGCTCTTTTGTGAAACAAAAATAATGGTCAGATAAAAGGACCAAGAAGGATGGTTTAATTTCAGAGCATGCTTCTATTTCAGATGATGCGATCAACATGATCAAACGAGCATATTGTAAAATAAATTAAATGCAGGAAATCCTGGCTACAAAAATGCTTGTTGAAAACAAGGAATTGATTCAGTCTATTCTGGTGCATTGAGGCATTTCATCAAACATCTTACAGGGATGCACATAACAGGGAATGAACTCACCATTGACAGGTGATTGAATCTGAATCGCATCCAACCAGGTGATTGAATCGAGCTCCAGGAGCAGCACTGCAGACAGAATAGAAATGATTTAGGGAAAGAATATCAATCAGCTCAGTACACACAACAGAGGGGAACAAGAGAAGAACAACACTGAATCAAATATTTTCAGATCTTCCCTGGTGCGGATCTTGAGGAGGAGTGACGGCTTGAGGATGAGGACGACCAGATCCGGTGGCATGAGACGACGCCGGCGTGGGTCGCGGCTTGGGGACGACGGATCCAGCAAGGGCTCACAGCTCGGGTACAATGACGAGGGCCAGCGGCTCGGGGACGAAGGCGGCGAGGGCGGGCGGCATCGATCTTCCCTGGTGTGGATCTTGAGGAGGGGTGACGGCTTGAGGATGGGGGTGACCAGATCCCGTGGCACGGGACGAAGCCGGTGTGGGTCGCGGCTTGGGGACGACGGATCCAGCAAGGGCGCACAGCTCGGGTACAGCGACGAGGGCCAGCAGCTCGGTGACGACTGCGAGGACGACGGGCGGCGAGGGGACGACGGCGCCGGCGAGGGCGCACGGCTCGGGGTCGACGACGAGGGCGCTGCTACGGCTACGGCGGTGGCGAAGGCACACGAGGAATGCTGGATCTGGGAGACTTGGAGTGCAGAGGAGAAAGGGAAATTGGAGTGACCTGAGAGAGTACGCAGCGGACCCGTGTGCTATCTTCAACTGGATTTAAGGAAAAAATCGGGTCCGAGACTGGTTTGCTAGAGACGCGGATCCACA
This sequence comes from Eragrostis curvula, assembly GCA_007726485.1. NCBI lineage: Eukaryota > Viridiplantae > Streptophyta > Magnoliopsida > Poales > Poaceae > Eragrostis > Eragrostis curvula. The sequence goes on from RWGY01000191.1 coordinate 68,884, forward strand.
AAGCGCGTCTCGGATGGATACGCCGGTCTAAAAGAGACGCGTTTTCATAGTAACGCGTCTGTGTGTATGGGTAACAGGTGCTTGGGACAAATATACTAGTGACGTGTTTTATTGACCCGCGTCTGTAATATAACAGTAGAGACGTGTTTCAATTACGAGTCTGTGATATGATGTCTTGTTTGTGCTGTTTTGGCATAGTGTATGGTGATGGAGGAGAACAATAACTCTACATTCATGTGCCATGTGTTTAGGGAGAGCCTCGTGCAGCATGAGTGCTTCAAAGCTCGGCCTTCCGATGGCTTTCCATTGATCAAGTTTTCTTGGAGTCCTACATGATGCCCGCCACGTGCTTTTAGTCTCTGAATTATTACCACTAGCTATCACCATTGAGTAAGCATATTTAGAATTTTTCTATTGTCTTTGTGAAGTTCTATTATACATCGTCTCCCCATGCGAACCTATTAAACATGAAAGAATGAAAAGGATTTTCTCCCACTATTGCTTAATTACTTTCTATTATACATCGTCTCCCCTCCTGCTTAACGTTTCTTTTTGGGTTCTGCATATATTTGTTGGTAGCAAGCTTATAGTATTCCTAAGCAGTCTCACCATTAGCCGGAAACACCGATTAGAAAGGTCCGATCCAAATGAACAAGCCCTAAGCATCGGCCAGGTAAGAATGATCTATTTTTTTTCTTTAACACAGGTGTTCTGCCTTTTTATTTAGTAGAGAAAGTGAAACAAATATTTATAAGATAAATACAAAAAATGAAGCACAATTTCATGGTAAGCGAGTGGTCAAGATCACCCAGCTCCAGCCACATGTGTCCGTCATGGAGCAGAAGTTCATGGTAGGCGAGTGGCTTGTCATCCAAGAGGCCTCCCGGGAGGACTGTGGCCATGACGCGATAATGGCATGAGATCCTACGTAAGGATCAAATGAGCAGCGTACCCAGAGAATAACTAAGCTATTTCTCCACTACATGGTAACCTACCAGTGTGCATTCACATAAACGGTTCTAAAGTCGGGATGTGTGCGCTTAAATAATCTGGAGATACCCATGTCGTATGTCACCGAACATATGCTATCGTTGTGTTGTGTAATGGGCGCCTGGTGCGTGCTTAAATATAGTGGTGCGAGCCTGCTTTGTTGATATGCGTAACCTCTTCGATCTGACCCGGCTGCCGTGAACCTGCCTGTTGGTTCCGTCTCCGAATCCATCCATGACACTACAGACCAACAAAACTCCTCTAGCGCCGCCGCCGCCGCCGCCACCTCTCGCCTCCGTGAGAGCTTGGTCCCCCTCCCTTCCCCTTCGGCGTCTCGCCGGAGGTCGAAGGGAGTGGGGATCCATCGTTTTTTCTTGTTCCTTCAGTAGATCGAGTCATCTAGGGTTAGAGTCTCTCCATGTCAAGTTTCTTGGCATTGGGGATTTATCTCCTCCTCCTTCTCACCGGCGACGGCAAGGAGACAGGGTGGATTCGTTTTCTCCATGGTGGATTTGTTGAAGATGGGGGCGACATCGACGTCAGCAACTTCATCGGATCGACGACATGGAGACTTGTTTTTCCGGGTGGCGACATCAATGCGGAGATGATGCCGCCGTCATGGAATAATTTTCTCCGGTCTCTTCTCCGTTTTGTTGTGGTTATATCTGGCCACAATGAAGGACTAGGGAGAATATGCAGATTAGTCTTTCTTTTTTTTCGGTGGCAGAAAGAAGAAGAAGAAAGACACAAGAAAGAAGTTTCTCCACTTCGCCTGCAGGAGTGTTGGCTGCCGTTCGTCGGGCTTCTGTTCTCGAGTCTGTTGCCGGGTGTTTGCCCGTGTACGCCGAGCGTTTGCCTGTGCAGCCTTCTATACGAAGCGTCATATAGGTTTGGAGTTGAGAGTTTAGACTATACAAGACTTTTAGATGATCAGGTTGTATTCCTGTGTGCTTGTAACCTAATGATGTACTCAACTATGGTCTAATATATTTCTTCTTTCGTCTAAAAAAAAAAAAGACCCGGCTGCCGTGCAGCACGTCTACTCGATGGCTACGAATCCGTTCCGAACACTGCTGATCCGGCTCTGCGTGCACCTTATTTATTGTTCAATCTGTAAGTGGAGTCGTATGTGTCTAAGATGCAGAACGAAACAAAGATATCGACGCAGCTCGGCGACGAGCAGCCGCCGGCAACGTTGCCTGTTCACGTTCACCTTCCTGAGGAGCTAGTAACGGAGATCCTGGTCCGCCTGCCAGGCAAGTCCGTCCTCCGCTTCCGCGCAGTGTCGAGGGCCTGGCGCCGCATCACCACCGACCCGGCGTTCCTCGCTGCCCACGCGCGCCACCGGCCTCTCGAGATCCTCCTGTGCACAACCGTGAGACGTCCACGGGATCCCCCGCGCGGCTACGGCCGTCAGGACACTGTGTTGGACACCATCCCGGTCTCCGCCGACCATCAGGCTGATCGGCAGCGCCTAATCCGCTACCCCTACTATACGAAGTTCAAATTACCCAACGGGTTGAATGAGTCTTGCCTTCTATTAGCCTCGTGCGAGGGCGTCCTCCTGCTCAGGGTCGGCCGTGGCATCTACCTGATCTGCAACCCAGTGACACGGCAATGGGCTGAGCTACCGCGGCCACCGGCTAATCGGTTGAACGTCCTCGAGTATGGATTCTACTACCACCAGCAGTCCGGTGAGTTCCGACTCTTGTGCCGTTGTTTCCTCATCCGGATGGCACACGTAGACTACATCCTATCGACCGGTGCCACGGAACCTCGGGCGTTAAGCATGACGGTGGCAATGGATGAGCCCACAGCTACGTTGATTGATCTGCCAAGTAGTTGTTATGGGCTCGTTCCTGTGACTCTGCACGGCCGCCTGCACTGGCTACGGCCAGTGCCCAGCTGCTCCCGCGACCGCATGGTGGTGTTCGACACAGAGTCGGAGACATTCCATCACATGACGCCACCGCCTACACCCAAAGCGCTGGTAAAGATATTCACCATGGATGGGCTGCTAGTTGCGGCAGACTTTGCCGACATGTGGATCGACCTGTGGTTTCTGGCGGACTATGGCACCAATGGGCGCTGGGAACGCCGGCACCAGGTCGCCACTCCTCCGATAAACGCCCAGCTGCGAGCTGCACGCCCAGCCTCGTGCCTGTATGGTATGAACATTGTCATGGCAGGCACCGATGACGGAGAAGACATCATCCTGAGAGGCACCGAAGGGCTTCTAGTGGTGCACAACGTGAAGACGAAGTCGTCAAGAGTCATCGACCCCGGGAGCAAGGCTGTTGAGGCATCATTGAGACGTGTGTTTAGGGAAAGCCTCGTGCAGCATGAGGGCTTCAATTTGTGGTCTTCCGATGGCTTGGCGCCATTGATAGACTTTTCTTGGAGTCCGGCATGATGGCCACCACCGGTTTTGTATATTCACTGAATTATTGCCACTAGCTATTGGATACTGTTTTGTGATACTTTCGCTGCCTTCTATTTGAATCTATAGGCAAATTTGTCTAAACAATTAAAATACACTGACTATTATTCTGGGGTAACTTGATTTGAGTTTTATGATCTGGATATGTAATACTGACTAGTACAATTAATTCACTAAGACATCAGCATTTTGGAGAATTTTGGTAGATACTTAATGAAGTAGAAATAACATTACTCTGGCTTGCCATCGATCCTGTAGCTGTAGTCATGATGCGGCATGCCATATTGCTTTTGCAAAATCCGCGCTATGGTGTTTACCTGCTTTTCCGCCACGGCCGTGTTTTAACAGAAACCATGTACGTAAAACGTCCGTATCATACTTCATCTAGTCGTGTTTATTCCGATCCGGCCACCAGTTCTTCTTGGACATAAACATAGCAGCAACCGAGGGACGAACCACACACGATATATATACGTTTGATCGAACAGGGGAAGCTGCAAAGCCTGCAATCCAATTACCACCATGGGTGAGCAAGCAGAAAAAGATCATGGGCCGGTCCTCCTTCCCGAGGACACCGTGGTCGAGATCCTCCTCCAGCTGCCGATCGCGTCAGTGATCCGTTCCGGCGCCGTCTGCAAAGCGTGGCGCCGCATCACCACCGACCCGCACTTCCGCGCCGCGCTCGCGGCCCGCGGCAAGACGGCGACCTCGATCCTCCTGCACACCAACCTGGACGGGGAGCCATGGCCCGGCAGCAACCTCCCGGCCCGAGTCTACGGAGCCGAGGACGTCGCTCTGGACGCGCTCCCCATCTCCTTTGCGGGGGCGGGCTGGCCGGATCTTCACCCCCTCATCCGCTACCCGAAGACGCCTCTCAGCATGCGGGACGACCACTGCCGGCTGCTCGCCTCCTGCAACGGCGTGCTCCTCTTCGTCAGGGACGAGGGCCGGCGCTACCTCCTCTGCAACCCCGTGACGAGGCGCTGGGCGGAGCTGCCGCGGCTCGCCACCGAGTTCTACAACGATTACAACCACCGCGACCCGGAGAAAGGCTTCTACTTCCACGAGCCGTCCGGCGAGTTCCGGCTTCTAGGCGTTCTCTCTGCCGGCATCTGGTTCGTCGCGTCCACCGGTGGCGCCACCCAACCACGGCAGCTGCACATGAGCGACGAGATGGCCGGACGTGGTGTTCCCTCGTTACGATCGGCGGTGACGACACCCGTGGCCCTTCACGGCCACCTGCACTGGCCGCTTTACAATCCGATGGGCGTCGAGACCACGACGGAGATGGTGGCGTTCGACATATTGTGTGAGACGTTCCACCGAATGGCAGGGCCACCGATAACGCCCGGCAAGATGAAGCTGTTCGAGATGGACGACATGCTCGTGGCAGCCGACTTCACCAAGAGGACACACCACATAGACCTGTGGTTCCTCGAGGACTACGGCGCCGCGAGGTGGGAGCACCGGCACCGGGTCGAGTCGCCGTGGAAGGATAGCGGCATGGTGGGAGGATGGGTGGACTTGCGGTCCGTGGCGGCGGCCGGGGACGAGGAAGGGAACGTCATCCTCGGCGACCGATGCGGCGGGCTGCTAGTGTATCATACCAGGAGGAGGATGGTGGTCAGGAGAATTATTGTCGACGACGAGAATAGAAGAACGCCTGTGCATGTGACGCGGCACGTGTTCAGGGGTAGCGTTGAGCTGCACCCGTCCTTCAGTCCTGCCGACGACGTGCCGTTGATCCACTCTTGGTTCTAATTCGCTAGGTTCAGTCATTAGTTTCTCATGTATACAATACATCAGAACACTTTCCTCAATCCATTACTTTACCTAGTTGTTTGCCTACACTGAATCAAGGAATTGAAGCGTGCGGCGATTTCAGGTGCACAGCCTCTTTGCCGAGTGTGCGCTTGTTTGCCGAGTGAATTATATCGGGCACTCGGCAAAGAGCGAGTGTTATTTGCAAACACTCGACAAAAATAGTCTTTACCGAGTGAAAAAAATGACACTCGGCAAAGGCAATCTTTGCCGAGAGCCCCAAAAAAATGTCTCGACATGCGACACTTGTGGCTGGCCGGTGGGGGGCCTCCACTCGTTAAAAAAAATTGCTACTCCCTCCGTTTTTATTATATGACGCCGTTGACTTTTTTGTTGAACTTTGACCAACAATATATATGAAAATAATTAGTTACTTAACGTAAAATGTATATTGTTGGATCTATCATCAAAAGCACTTTAAGATTAATTTATACATTTAGCTATTTGCATAAATATTTATGAATAAGACGAATGGTCAAAGTAACAAAAAAAGTCAACGGCGTCATATAATTAAAAACGGAGGGAGTATTTTTTGGGGGTGATATTTTGATTTAAAATATGTCGAGTGTCTCTGTTTGCCGAGTGCCAAAAGACACACTGCAATGACTTTGCCGAGTGCTTTCTGTCGGGCACTCGGCAAACGAGGGATCTCCCGTAGTGTAGCGGAAAATTTTGCAGCTGAGAAATAAAATGAAATAAAAAGAAAAAGAAAAAGAAAAAATAGGTTTGAAATAATTCCTTTTTCTCTTCTCGAACGACAATACTATTTTGTCTCAGCTTTTGTGTTGCGATTAAGTTCGAAATATCTAGACAATACTACACTATTTGAATATTTCTTGTAACTATTTTGATGGTATTAGAAGGTCAAGACCATACCATTTTGATGGTATTACAAGTGTGGCAACAAGCTCAACGATGATCTACTTGCAGCACGTTTGGTTTGAGGACTCGTCTCATCTGGCATGAGTCGGTCCGGTATGCAGGAAGGTCAGGGTGGTCGGTTGCTTTTTCAAGGAATGAGTCGACGCCAGAAGTTAGATAGAGGGGTGGAGCATATGGATTATTTCGACATTATAGTTCAAATTAGGACATTGCGTCTTTTTGTCCTGATTTTTTCTATCACAAATTTTGTTCACTTTAATTATGTATTTTTGTTATTGTTTAAGTCTTTTAAACATGTATGTGGCGTACGTGCATGGGTACTATTATGTAAGTGAGAAAGCCATGTGTAGTATTATAATTTGACTCCCTTTCTCTTTATCTTCCATTAAAGATGCATTGCAATTCCAATTTATACTACCAAGGTCTTGCCAAGTGATGTATTTTTCTCGAACACGTGCGTGGCGCACGTGTATTTTTACTAGTCCACAAAAATGTGGCAGTAGGCATGTCACTGCCCTGAATGGAGGTAGGAGCAAACAATTGCCACCTAGATGGAGGAGGCCAAGGCCACCCCCACCGACTTGGATGGAGATAGAGGAAGGTTGTTGTCGTAATCATGCATGAATGAGGGAAATATGGAAGAGATGTTTGATGTGGGGATCGATTTTGGCAGAGGAGGCGAAACAAAGACAGGCAATGCCACCTGACTTTTTTAAACAATATCGGCCATCTAGCATCTTCACCATATATTCCTTATATGGATCCTCCCATCAATGCTAGTCGTCCATCAAAACACTCCCCACCCGGTAAAGATTTAGGCCCTGTTTCGATCCTTTAGCCAGCTAATTTTTTAGCTAACTAATTTAGAAGGTACTTGTTTGGATCTCTGACTAATGATGTCTCTGGCTTTTGTACTTTTCTTGCCTTTTTTATGTGTTTTTTGTCTTTTTTATATGTTTATTCGATTTGAGGTGACTATGGGCTAAAAGTTTAGGATATTTTAGAAGGTCATGTTTGGATGCAAAGTGACTAAAATTAGCCAGCTAAAAGTTCAGGAGGTGGATCTCCAGCCAGCTAAGCGTCACATCAAGGGTTAGAAATGTGATATTCTCTCTCTCTCTCTCTCTCTCTCTCTCTCTCTCTCTCCCTCTCTCTCTCCCTTATTTGTTAGTTTTCCTTCTTAGTAAATTCTTAAATTAATTTGTTTGGTTGTATTTTGTTGCTTCTAGGACTTACAAAACATTAGTTTATCACTATTTCTAGAACTTGCCATGAATAGATAGAATACTTATAGGCCAGATTATCGTGAATTACAATAACTCTCTTGGTAACCATAACATGCGCTACTTTTTAGACAATTCTATCTTAGATATTCTCCTAGATTGTATTTTGAAAGTGGTTGCCGATGATTTGGCAGCGTTTGGGTAATGGAATTTATATTCCCAGTTAAAAAAAAAAAAGAACACTAGATGATGTGAAATTTGCCTCGTTCCATTTTCGCAAAAAAAAGCAATTTAAAATACAAGACAACAAAATCATCACAAATGACAATATAATTCAGTGACCAAAACCCGTGGTGGCCATCATGCAGGACTCCAAGAAAACTTGATCAATGGCGAACAATCGGAAGGGCACGCCTTTTTGAAGCACTCATGCTGCAGGAGGCTTTCCCTAAACACATGATGCAACAATTCCGCAGCCTCGTTCCTGGCCTCGATAATCCTCCACAGCTTCGTCTTCACGTTGTACACCACTAGCACATCATTGGCTGCTCTCAGGATGAGGCCCCCTTCATCGGTGCCTGCTACGGATGCAGACAGAATGCATTGCTCCAGGTCTGGGCATGCTCGAAGCTGCGTGTGTATTGGAGGAGTGGCGACCTGGTGCCGGCATTCCCACCGCCCATTATTGGCGCCATCGTAGTCTTCGAGAAACCAAAGGTCGATTCGCATGTCGTTGGCAAAGTCTGCCGCGACGAGCAGCCCGTCCATGGAGAGTATCTTTACGCCAATGTTGGACTTAGGCGGCGGTGTCATCTGGTGGAATGTCTCTGACACTGTGTCGAAAGCCACCATGATGCCCTGGGAGCGGCCGGGCATCCATAGCCAATGTAGGCGACCGTGCAGAGTCACAGGATTAGACCCGTAACAGTTTCTTGCCGCAGCAGCGGCCTCATCTTCGTCGTCCGCGCTGCTTAAAAGCCGAGGTGCCGTGGCAGCGGCAGAAAGGATGTGGTACGCTGGCGTCTTCTTTGTCATCCGGAAATTGATTTCGTAACCACACAACAGCCGGTAGTCACCGGACGGCTGGTGGTAGTAGAATCCATAATTGATGACGCTCGTCATCCAAGGCACCCGCGGTAGCTCAGTCCATTGCCGCGTCACGGGGTTGCAGATAAGGTAGATGCCATCGTTGGTCTTGAACAGGAGGACGCCGTCGCATGAGGCTATGATAAAGCACAACCTGTGGGGTGGTTCGCACGTCAAGTAGGGGTAGCGGATGAGGCGCCGCCGACCGGGCTGCTGCAGATCAGCGGACGCCGGGATGGCGTCCAACACGATGTCCAAGCCATCATAGCCGTGGGGGTGATCCTGTGGCGTCTTTCGCAGCAGGATCTCGAGAGGCCGGCGACGCGCGTGGGTGGCGAGGAACGCCGGGTCAGTGGTGATGCGGCGCCAGGCCCTCGAGACGGCGCGGGCGCGGAGGACAGACTCGCCGGGCAGGCGGACGAGGATCTCGGTGATGATGTCCTCTGGAAGATGTGGAACGTGAACCCTGGCTGGCGGCGGCGGCTTGTGTCCCAGCTGCGGCATCCTGCGTTTTGGATTCCCTGGCTGGAGATCGGAAGGAGTTCTCCCTCTTGATGCGAGGAACGAGGCCTGTACGTACTTTGTGCTTATAGAGTCCAAACAATACGCATAAAGGCTCGTGTAAAGGAACTCCTTCCGAACTGGGCTATTGTGTTGGCGAAGAGGTCGAGCAAAGTTGAGTCTGTCTGCCTGCAAACTCTGTCTTTCTTTATTTATCGCTAAAAAAAGTCTGTGTTTATTTACACGTGAACTTTTTTTTTGCGAGGGTTATTTATAAGTGAACTGGTGACCGGATCGAACACGGATGATGATGCGGGCCTATCAGCTTGCAGTTCGTCCTACGTACGTGTTGGCGTGAGGCCAGAGATTACACGGCTGCAGGGCCGTCCCGACAAAATTAGGGGCCCTGTGCGAAAATTTAAAATGAGGCCTAGCAAGAACAACAATATCTAAACATTGCCACTAGCTCCGCCCGACTAGGAGGAGTTAGGGTTTTAGGCATGGCGGCGGCGGCGGAGGCGATTGGCGATCTTCTCCCATCGAACTTCTCCTAATCTGATACGATTACTTCCTAGGCCGATCTCCGGGTCGGTTACGTCTACGGGGCCCCGTGCTCTCGTAGGACGCTTCATAGAGATCTCCTCAAGTCTCTTTGCCGATACATCTACTCGGAGTTTACTTGCGAGTCCTCGTGTTTTAGGTTTTCGTCTCGTCACATCTGCCTTACGTCTCTCTGTTGACGCGACTCGATTTGGCCTTCGCAAATCTTCCGATCTCGCTACGGTTGGGGTGATCAAGGGGATTCCATTGCGGCTTCTTCCCACCCGACGCCGTTTGCCTTTGAGGTTTGATTTTCGGGCCTGTGGTCGCGGTTCCAGATTGATGACGTCGGGCGGAGCTGCTGGTGGAGGTGATGATGGAGGTGGTTCCAAGGGAAAGCCTGGCGATGGACTACCATCGTCAGAGATTGGTGCGGTAGAAGTGGCAGCTACGGGGCCGTTAGCGATGGCTTCTGCAAGCCGTAGCAAGGGAAAGCAGAAGGAGGAAAACAATTTGCATATGGTGGTGCATGGTGGTGATGAGATACCCACGGACATGGATGATGATGATATTTGTGATTTCGAGTTTGACCCAGAGGAGAATGGCCAAGCTAGTTCACAGAGATGGCTTGCTGTGGGACGATTTTATTCTGGGCAGGATTTTTATGTCCGTGCCTTATTCAATGACATGGCTGATAAATGGGGTCTACGGGAACCGGCGAAGGCGAGAGCCTTGGATGATCAGCGTTTTATGCTCTACTTTGAGAAGAAGAGTGTATATGATTACGTGGTTAATGGAGGGCCATGGCGACATAAGGGGGACGCTTTCATTGTGGTACCTTATGATGGCTTTACTCCCCCGTCTAAGGTTAGCATTGAGAAGGTAAACTTGTGGATACGCATCTTCAATGTCCCTGAGGACCTTATGACTACTGGCTTTGCTCGTAACTGTGGGAAGCAGCTAGGCGATGTTGTGACGGTGGGAGGTGCAGTCAGGGATTTCCTGAGAGTGCGTGTTGCTTTTCCGCTCGAGAAGGCGCTGAAACAGAAGCTCGTGGTGAGGGTCAAGGAAAGGGGTATTTTTACCTTTAAGTTGAAATATGAAAACGTGCCCTACTTCCGCTTCATATGTGGGAGAATTGGGCACGCGCGTCGGGAATGCCCGGATGAAGGACGGTTGCCGGCAGGGGTGCTGTTCGGAACGGAACTGCGGGCTTCACCTTTGAAGCGAGCACAAACACGGGAGATCAAAGTTCCAGCGGCCTCGAACATAGTGAAACGTGGCCTGAATTACAGTGGTGCACAAAGAGATCGAGTTCTTTCTCGTTCTGGTAGCTCTAAAGTCCCGGGAGCTAGTAAGGATGATGAGGCGGCCAGTGTGCAGCCCAAACATGGCAACAAACAGTCAAATATGGGGGCGCCGCAGCAGCACATGGCCGGAAAAGTAAATCCAAATGCTTCTATACCAGATGAGACTCAAGATGCTTTGCAGCATGGGGTGCAAAATATACAGATGTCGGGTCAGCCAGCGCAGAGAGTGGAGGTTTCCGAGGCTGATTGGAGGGGAGTGTGGATTGTGAACTGAGTGATGCTTCCTCCTTTGGACGAGGTGATCTTGAGCGGATCAATAAGGCTAGAGCGGAGAAACTGCGCCTGGGCAGCATAGAGGATGTGGATATGCCCCAGGCATCTATGAAGATGGAGCGGTCTAGCGATGACCTAGTAAGGGAGAGCGTGGCAAAAAGGAATAAGAAGGAATCTGGATCGATGGCGACAGCTGAAACCCTGGTGGGAGCTTGCGAGCCCCACCAGGAGCAATGAGTACCTTAGCATGGAACTGTCGGGGGATGGGGAACTCCCGGACAGTTCAAGACCTGTGCGCCCTAGTGGTGGCACATTCCCCAAAATTGGTCTTCTTGTCGGAGACCTGGCAGTGCAGCAAGCGTATGGAAAATTTCCGGTGGAGGCTTGGATTCAGAAAATGTTTCACGGTAGAGTCGGAGAATAGAAGTGGTGGCTTAGCTTTATACTGGGATGAGTCGGTGGAGGTCAAGGTGCAATCATTTTCACAGAGGTACATTGATGTTCTTGTTCAAGAGGATCCTAATTCTCCAGTATGGTGCATTACTTTTGTACATGGTGAGCCTAGGGTAGGCAACCGTTATAGGATGTGGGCAAAACTACGTCACATTTGCAGTCTGGTTCGTGAACCATGGCTGGCTATTGGCGATTTTAATGAGGTGGCTTGGCAGTTTGAACACTTCTCACGCACGAAACAAAGTGAGCAACAGATGGCTGCCTTTCGCAACGTACTTGATCATTGTGGCCTCATGGATTTGGGTTTCAAGGGCCTCCCGTGGACGTATGACAACAAGCAGGATGGTGAACGCAACGTGAATGTCAGGCTGGATAGAGGGGTGGCTAATCTCGACTGGTCGCTCCTTTTCCCGAGCGCGACCATTGATCATTTGGTTTCTTCGCGATCGGTCCACTGCCCCATATTTTTGCGCACGACCCTGGAAGCTGAGAACAGGAGGAAAGGCAAGTGTTTCAGGTATGAAATCATGTGGGAAAGGGAGGCGTCCTTGGATGCCGAGGTGGTTTCAGCTTGGCAAGCATGTACAAATAAAGGTAATTTAGGCCAGATTGCGAATGCTCTGCGGGATGTAATGAGGAGCTTGAGGACGTGGAGCCAGGCAAAGTTTGGGTCGGTCAGGAAAGAATTAGAAGCACTACGTGCACAGCTGGGAGACTTGCAATCAAAACAGCAGGATGAGGCAACCAGGCGCGAAGTGCTAGAAACATCGAGGAAGCTAGATGAAATGTTGTACCGGGAAGAGATGTTATGGCTCCAGCGATCTAGGATCATGTGGCTTAAAGAAGGAGATCGCAACACCAAGTATTTTCACCGCAAATCGGTTTGGCGTGCTCGTAAGAATAAAATTATGAAGCTGCAGAAATCAGATGGGACTTTAACAGAGAACATTGAAGAGATGGAAGAAATGTCGACTGAATTTTACAAATCTTTGTATACAGTTGACCCACATTTGGACCCGGGTGGAGTGGAAGGGCTTTTTCCTACCCTTGTGACCGAGCAGGTGAATGATGAGCTATGTAGAGATTTTTCAGATGAGGAAATAAGCGACGCTCTGTTCCAAATAGGGCCGCTGAAGGCACCGGGGCCTGACGGATTTCCGGCACGCTTCTTTCAACGTAATTGGGGTGTTATGAAGGAGGATATTATTCATGAGGTGAAGGAATTTTTTAGGACAAGGCAGATGCCCGAGGGGGTTAATGAGACATCTATTGTACTCATCCCGAAAGTGCAACATCCGATGGAGCTAAAAGATTTCCGTCCCATTAGTCTCTGCAATGTGATTTACAAGATCGTCTCAAAGTGCATGGTAAACCGCCTGTCCCCTCTTACAAGATATAATATCTCCTAACCAAAGTGCTTTTATTCCGGGTCGCTTAATTACTGATAATGCTTTGCTGGCTTTTGAGTGTATTCATTCTATCCAACAGAACAAGAATGCAGAAAATAACTTTTGTGCTTATAAACTGGATTTGTCTAAAGCGTATGACCGTGTGGATTGGACTTTTTTAAAAAGAGTTCTGGAGCAATTGGGCTTTCATTGCATATGGATTCAGTGGGTGATGGAGTGTGTTACCACTGTCCGTTACGCGGTTTGCTTCAATGGTGTTCGCCTGGACACCTTCCAACCTACACGAGGATTGTACCAAGGTGATCCACTTTCACCTTATCTATTTCTGTTGGTGGCTGATACTCTTTCTCTGCTGAGGAATAAAGCAGTTTCAGAGCAAGCTATATCCCCAGTCAAGGTGTCGAGGAGAGCGCCCGGCATATCTCATCTTCTGTTTGCCGATGACAGCCTGCTATTCATGAAGGCAACTGTGGCCGAGGCTGAACAAGTGAACACGTGCTGGACTGTTTCTGCAGATGCACGAGCCAGCTAGTGAATCAATCAAAGTGCACTCTCCTCTTCACGGAAACGTGCAACCCAGAACTCATTGCAAGTGTCTCCGGTGTTCTAGGCACGAGTCAAACTGCCTTTGAGCCCAAGTACCTAGGATTACCAATGCCAAATGGGCGAATGAAGGCGGAGAGGTTTCAGCCTCTCCGGGAAAGGTTGGGAAAGAGAATGCAATTATATATGGAGAGGGACATGTCCATGGGCGCGAAAGAGGTCCTGATCAAGGCCGTGGCATAGGCAATCCCCACGTACATCATGAGCGTTTTCAAGCTGCAAGATGGGGTGTGCGATGAACTGGAGCAAATCATCAGGAATTTTTGGTGGGGATCAAGAAATGGCAAGAGGAAGACTCATTGGCTAACTTGGTGTAACTTCGTTAGTGCTAAAGGTTGCGGTGGAATGGGGTTCAGAGATCTAAAGCTTTTCAATCAAGCACTACTAGCCCGGCAAGCATGGAGATTGGTTATGAAAGCAAAGTACTATCCGAACGGTGACATACTAGATACCGTATTCCCAGCAAATGCTTCTCCAACTTGGCGAGCGATCGAACATGGCCTGAAACTTTTGAAGAAGGGACTCATCTGGCGCGTGGTGATGGACAGAGCATAAACATCAGAAGGCACAATTGGCTACCGCGTCAGTCAGGCCTGAATATCCTGGGTACACGTAGGCCCTGCCGGGTAAGACGAGTTGCTCAACTCATGAATGAAGATAACAGGTCGTGGAACTGGAGAATGATTGATCGCATTTTTTACCCCCATGATGCGGCTATAATCAAGAATATCAAAATTCCGGTTTTACAGCACCAAGATGTGTTGGCGTGGCATTATGAAAAGACTGGAGTGTTCACAGTCAGAAGTGCATACCGGTTAGCTCTACAGGAAAAAGTCCAGGAAAGCATGCTACCCTGTTCGAGCTCAAACCCGATGGGTGATCGCCCTCTGTGGAAATAGGTATGGAAGCTGAAAGCCCCCCAGAAAGTAAAGATCTTTGTTTGGCGGTTAATCAAGGAGGGCTTAGCCACGAAATTGAACAAATGGAAGCGGACCCTGGAAGTTATTAGCACTTGCGATGTGTGTGGGATGGAACCAGAGTCAGGTTTTCATGCGGTGATCAGCTGTCCACATGCGAAGCGGCTCCGCGATGCTCTGCGCGAATTTTGGCAACTACCGCCTGACAGTGCTTTGATCAACAATGGACCGGAATGGCTGCTAATTCTGATGTCGGAGTGTGAACCAGAGTTATGTGCTAGATTGGCATTACTGATGTGGAGGGCCTGGTTTGTCCGCAATGAACTTGTTCACAAGGCAAAATGGTTGCCGATCAGCTCTTCAGTACAATTCTTGCGGTCGTATGATAGTCTACTGTTGATGGTCTGGCAACCAGACGTGGGAGAGGATCCGAAAGGAAAGCAGAGCATTTTGATAGATGCAGAACGGAGGAGGCGAAGCAGAGACGGGAAGAAGCTGAACACCGAAGATATGCGATGGGTTCCGCCCCAATTGGGATGGTGCAAGGCCAATGTTGATGCTGCCTTTGTCCCTGGTTCTCGCATGGCAGGTTTGGGTGTGATCATCAGGAACGAGCTGGGCCAAGTGATCCTATCAGCGTGGAAGGCGATCTTCGATGCAGATTCGGTGGAAGAGGCGGAGGCACGAGCATGCTTAGAAGGAGTCCAGCTCGCGTCGTAGTGGTGTTGTCAGAAGACCATTGTTGAGTCTGACTGTCAAAATGTCGTGACAGCCCTGAACAATGGCGCTTGTGACAGGTCGTCTCTTATTTTCTTGTTTAGAGAGATTAGAAGTAGCACTTCTAATTTGCCTGAGGTGTCTTTCCAGGCCGTAAAGAGAGAGCGGAACGTAGTCGCACATGAACTCTCACAATTGGCTAGACGCAATGTTCACACAGCTGTGTGGCGGGAGCGGATACCCATTTGTGTTGAGGGTTTGGTTGCCCAGGATTGTAATCTTTCACCTGTGTAATCAATAAAGCTCTCTTTTCCTCGTAAAAAAAAAAGTATTAGAAGGTCAAGAGTAAAAATGTGCAAAATTTACAGCATTCCAACAGCATTTCTTTTTTGAGGTGACACTTCAAATTATGTCTTTCATTCACGCGTTTTAGCTGGGACAAACAGTGCCTACCGTTTCCGCCTTCAGTTAATGGGCTGTTATTTTTTGTTTTTAGGGTAATGGGCTGTTATCTTTTGGACACCGCCTAGATGTCGCGGTAGCCACGAGACCACGTGCGTATTGTTAAGGACAAGGGCATGTAACTCTCTGAATCCCATCCAAGATGGAGAACCCCTCCAGGAGATCCAAAACGGAGCCGATGCCGCCGCCAGCAGCGGTTCACGTTCCCCATCTTCCCGAGGACATCGTCGCCGAGATCCTCGTCTGCCTGCCCGTCAAGTCCGTCCTACGCGCCCGCGCCGTCTCGAGGGCCTGGCGCTGCATCACCACCGACCCGGCGTTCCCGGCGGCCCACGCGTGCCGCCGGCCTCTCGAGCTCCTCCAGAGCACGATCGAGATAGTACGTTACCCCGACGGCTACACCCGCGACGCCGTGGTAGACACCATCCCGGTCTCCGTCGATCAGGTCGGCCGCCGGTGCCTCATCCGCTATCCCTACCCGATCAAAGGAACAACATTCAAATCAGTCGACGGATTGGACTATTCTCTGGTCACATCATCGTGCCACGGTGTCCTCCTCCTCAAGATCAGCGGCCCCGACCGCAGCGTTGGCCCCTATCATATCTGCAACCCGATAACGCGGCAGTGGACTGAGCTACTGCGACTGCCAGAGTTAAAACGGTCAGCCGTCCTTGTTTATGGCTTCTACTACCATGAGCCGTCCGGCGAGTTCCGGCTCTTATGTCGTTGCTACAACTACACGACGACGGCATGCGTGCACGTTCTATCAACCGATGCCACAGAACCTCGGGTTTTAAGCACGGTGGGTGTCTACGAGGCTGTCGCTGTGGTGATCGCAGCGCGACGTCGTACTTATAACTATGTTGCTGTGGCTCTACATGGACGCCTGCACTGGCTATCTTCCATGAATAACATGCAATGTCTCGCGGCATTGACACAATTTCAGAGACATTCCACCTTATGACACCACCGCCGTTCGACAAATCGATAAGGACTATATTGTTCGCCATGGATGGCCTACTGGTTGCAGCAGAGTTTGGCGATATGCAAATCGGCCTCTGGTTTCTTGAAGACTATGGCACTGATGGGCGGTGGGAGTGCCGGCACCAGCTGGTCAATCCTCCGATGCTCAAGCATCAACCGCGAGATGCGGATGGAACCACGTGGCGGAACGCTCTACGCACAGCCATCGAGAGCACTGATGATGAAGGGGACATCATTCTTGGAACGATTCAGGGGATAGTCGCATACAACATGAGAACGAAGATGTGGAGGGTTGTCGAGGCTAGGAACATGGATGGAATGTTGTGTCACATTTTTAGGGAGAGCCTTGTGCAGCATCAGTGCTTCAAAGCACGGCCTTCTAATGGTCTGCCATCCATCAGGTTTTCGTGAGTCCGCATGATGGCCGGCACCGGTGTTGGTTGCTGAATTGTTGACGCATCTAGATGTGATTTTTTTATGCTTTCAATTTGTTGTCTTCTGTACGAAACTGAACAATTTCATTGCATCATCGGATCCTAAGCATTTAGGATTTTGCAGTTGTGGCCATCTTTTTCTGACATTATTACCACACATTGTCGCCCTAGGTGGACATATAAAACATGAAAATAATAATGAAAAATTCCTTCTAATAGCCTCCTGTGCGCAACCGTGAGACGTCCACGGGATCACCCGCGCGGCTACGGCCAGGAAACCGTGTTGGACACCATCCCGGTCTCCGCCGACCATCAGGCCGGTCGGCAGCGCCTAATCCGGAACCCCTACTTGATGAAGTTCAATTTAGCCAACAGGTTGAATGAGCCTTGCCTTCTAATAGCCTCGTGCGAGGGCGTCCTCCTGCTCAGGGTCGCCCATGGCATCTACCTGATCTGCAACCCAGTGACACGACAGTGGGCTGAGCTACCGCGGCTACCGGACAATCGGTCAAACGTCCTCGAGTATGGATTCTACTACCACCAGCAATCTGGTGAGTTCCGACTCTTGTGTCGTTGTATCCTCATGGGTGAGGAAGCAGAAAAAGATCATGGGCCGGTCCTCCTTCCCGAGGACACCGTGATCGAGATCCTCCTCCAGCTGCCTGTCGCGTCCGTGATCCGTTCCGGCGCCGTCTGCAAAGCGTGGCGCCGCATCACCACCGACCTGCACTTCCGCGCCGCGCACGCGGCCCGCGGCAAGACGACGACGTCGATCCTCCTGCACAGCAACCTGGACGCGCTCCCCATCTCCTTCGCGGCGGCGGGCTGGCCGTATCTTCACCTCCTCATCCGCTACTCAGCATGCGGGACGACCACTGCCGGCTGCTCGCCTCCTGCAACGGCGTGCTCCTTTTTGTCAGGGACGAGGGCCGACGTTACCTCCTCTGCAACCCCGTGACGAGGAGCTGGGCGGAGCTGCCGTGGCTAGCCGCCGAGTACTACAACGATTACAACTACGGCGACCCGGAGAAAGGCTTCTACTTCCACGAGCCGTTCGGCGAGTTCCGGCTTCTAGGCGTTCTCTCTGCCCGTGTCTGGTTCGTCGCGTCCACTGGTGGCGCCACCCAACCGCGGCAGCTGCACATGAGCGATGAGATGGCCGGACGTGGTGTTCCCTCGTTGCGATCGGCGGTGACGACACCCGTGGCCCTTCACGGCCACCTGCACTGGCCGCTTTACAATCCGATGGGCCTCGAGACGACGACGGAGATGGTGGCGTTCGACGTGTTGTGTGAGACGTTCCACCGAATGGCAGGGCCACCGATAACGCCCAGAAAGATGAAGCTGTTCGACATGGACGACATGCTCGTGGCTGCCGACTTCACCAAGAGGAGGGACTACATTGACCTGTGATTCCTTGAGGACTACAGCGCCGCGAGGTGGGAGCGCCGGCACCGGGTCGAGTCGCCGTGGAAGGACGGCCGCATGGTGGGTGGATGGGTGGATTTACGGTCCGTGGCGGCGGCCGGGGACGAGGAAGGGAACGTCATCGTCGGCTACCGATGCGGCAGGCTACTAGTGTATGACACCAGGAGAAGGATGGTGGTCAGGAGAATTATTGTCGACGATGAGAATAGAAGAACGCCAGTGCATGTGACGCGGCACGTGTTCAGGGGAAGCCTGGAGTTGCACGCGAACTTCGGTCATTGTAACACCCCTACTTTTGGAGCCAAAAAGGAAAAAGAGAAAAGAAAAATAAAAAGGAATAAAAATCACTCTAAATTAAAATTTTTGTCCAAACCTCTCACCTGAAATGATTTTTCAAAATAAAATTCACTAAATAAATTAAACTTAGATTGAATGTGAAGATTTTGAAATATAAAACTTGTGCTAAAGTGTTTGCTTCATTTAAAAATATACTAAAAATTTGAAGCTTTTGAATTTTCAACAAAAAAAATAATCAAAGTAGGATTAAATCCCAAATTGATTTTCAAAATTTTGAATTTGAATCTGCATCAAAATCTCATCATATGCATTTCTGAGATCTATTTGATTTATTTTGAGTGTTTATTCAAGTTGTGTTTTGTTTGAATTTGAAATTCCTTCAAATTCAAATTCCAGAAAAAGTTGAACCCTTTTTCCTTTTCTTTGTTCGTTTCGGGCCGAAACCTTCCTTCCAGCCCAGCCCGCCTCCGTTTCTTTTTCTTTTCCCCGCCAGTGGGCCGCGCGCTTTCCCCGGCCCAGTTCCCTACCGCGCCAGCCCAGCCCGCTCCTTCTCGCCTGAGTCACCGACATGCGGGTCCCACCTGTCATCGTCCTCCTCCGACCCGTCCCGTCCGACGCGACGCCGCCGCGAATCCCGCGCCGCCCATGCCGCCGCCCATCCCCGCCTGCCGGGCAACGCCTTGGCCGCCACGGCTCCGCCGTCCTTAAAACCACACCGCTTCCCTTCCTTTCCTCTCCCCTGTGCGCCCCGAGTCCCACTTCTCCCTTACTCTCTCTCTCCTCTCCGGCGAGGCCTTCCGGCGACCCCGCTCGTCGCCGCGCTAGGCTTCCCTCTCTTCCTTTCCTCTTCCCCGAGAATCACCGCGCCAAGCTCTACCCCAGCGGCATCCTGGCTCGCTCCGCCGTGCCGCCAGCGGGCAGATCGACAGCGAGCTCAATCGCCGCCGTCTACCCCTCGACACCGGGCGCCTTCCAGTTCCTCTCCGCCACCGTCGAGCGCGCGGTGAGGCTCCCCGAGTCACTCTCCCTCTCTCCCGCGCTTTCTTTCTCCCTCTTCCGGCTCGCGCGTGAGATTCCGTCGAGCGCCGCCACCGCGGCCAACTCCGACGAGCTTCCATGACTCCGTCGACGACATCACCCACCAACAGCTTCTCCGTCGCGCTCTGCATCGCTGCGACGAGTTCCCGTCGCCGCTACGCCCCCCTAGCCGCCGGCGGCGAGGATTCCGGCAGCCCGCCGCCGTGCGCAATGCCCCGGTCCACCGTGGACCGGTGGACCGCCGCCCCATCCCGGTCCATGGACCCCGTGGACCCAGTCCACCGGGTTTTCAATTTATTTTAAATCGATAATCCCCTTTATTGCGTCAGCACTACGCAATAAACATTTCCAATACAAAAATAATTCCTAAAACCCTGACCTTTTAAATAATCATGTTTAAGCCCTGACTTTTTACAGAAAAGTACCTAAACTTTTCTGTAATTATGTTTTAGCCCCTATCTTTTTACACCAAAGTCCCTAAAATTTCTTTAATTACATACAGGTCCTCATAACTTCTCTGTAATTACAGAAAACACCTCAGTAATTACAGATAAGCCCTCAGAACTTCAAATATCCATATCTTTTCAACCATAGCTCCGTTTTGGGCGATTCTTGCGCCTACGCGTTCGTAGAAACGCGTAGTACCCCACGGTACTATTATTGGAGCACTATCTTAAACCCAAACACCATCAACGCCCTAAAACCCTCTCACCTATTATATCATTTTTCCTGACAATCATGCGATGTCAATCTCGCACGTCGCAACTATTGATCATCCAAAACCTAACCAATCCTGTGGTGTTAGTTGTCCAGTGCTTTCCACATGACAACACACACCCCGCTCTATTCCTATTTTACATATTCACTCCTTTACCTGCTAACAATAAATCTTTCATCATTCCAAACCTAGCGATCCTTGTGCCGCTTCACTTCTAAAAACCTGTAACCTTCTATACCACAAATCCATCTCAAAACCTAGCCTTGATCGATCATCGCTCAATCAAACTTAACCTAACAATGCCTGCAGCACCTATTCCAAAACCTTCACAAAATCCTACCAAACCTTATCAATTCGTCGTCCTCTTTTTAAGTGCTCTTTATTAGATCTGGTTGGAGTTATTGTTTCGTTGTTATCTTAATTGCTATTTGTCTTTATTTGACCTTAGTGTTTTATCTGCAGTCGTGCATTCATGTCATACATGCTCACGTACACGTACCATCGTCGTGTGTCCGACGCATGACGACCAGCTTAATCAATAATAACTTAGTCTTAGTAATTAATCAATCTAGTAAGTAATTAATAGCTAAATCATCATTAGTTAACTATATAAGATATAGGAGCCATAAGCGGACACACATCGTACTTCGTACACGTGTTGCATGAACCTTTGTATAGGTTACTACCTGTACGAAGGCTAGTGCCATGAATGTATGAAGAACGCGTGCACACGCTGTTCCCGTCACTTCATGCATCCATGCTCTTCTCTTCGTGTTTAGCATATCTCATTACACCAAAAGCCATAGAGTACGATGCATCACTCCTAATGGCCTTTTTAAGGTAACAAAACCTTGTTAAAGTAAAACTGGATGCATCATCCGTGTTTTGAGCCTTTTATTCTTCAATTGCTTTCTATCGAGTTTATTGGAGTTAATTGGATCTTATTCGGCTCTTCTCGCTTTTTATTTTCTTTTGCGGTAGTTTATTTATGCGTAGCATTTCTATGCGTTAGATTACGCGAGAATCGAGGAAGAGCCAGAAGAATCCAAGCACTCGTCAAGGAATCTTATATCGAGACCCGTCGAAGGATACGAGCTTCAAGAAAGGACTCGAAGGCATCAACTACGACAGAAAAGACTGAAGACCCAGAACTTAAATATTAGGAAAGCGAAAATCAGGCAAGCCCTAACTCCCCTTTGATCATATTGATCCTATGATTGCAAATAATCCCACTTAGAGCCTGTTTTCAAATAAAGTATGCATGGTATTTAAAAGTGATTTACAAGCTTAGTATGTCCTAAGTACTTGTTGATTGCCCTGCCCTGCCTTGTTTTTGCTTACCCTGAACCCTTGTTAAACCTAGGAACCCACATCATTAATTCTTTAATGATGTGATGAATCAAAATGCTGCTTAGGACCTGTCACATGTGTATTTAATTAATCTTGCTCACATGCTTTTGTGTTAAAATGTGTGAGTGATTGGTGGTGTGTGTAAATGTGAAAATGGGTGGAATTGGTGATAAAGTGCAACCCATAGTGGGGAATGTTTTGACGGGAGCAAGCGGGATAGTCCTCAGTGGGGAGGCTATCTCTGGGACGCTGTTCCTCGTGGAGGACAGCTATTGAAGATGCTTGCTTCGGTCGTATAAGGACCGGTTCATGTGCCGCCTGGCCTAGCACCCTTCGTACAACCACAAGCCTTGTATGGAAAATGTTTGGAACCACACCCTACTATAGCGTTCACCCGGTACCCACCAGGAGGCTGGAGTGGCAAACGGAAGCCAGGAGAAGGCTCGACGAGGTTGGCGTCGAGTCCGGCATGTGGAGACAATTCTGGCCTGTGGCCATTCTATTATATGATGATGGAAGCCCCTGGTTGCAGATTTTCCGTGGTGGTGCCGTGGTGACGCCAAGTAAGTACGGAACCATTAGTATCCAGTCCAAGCTATGGCAGTGGGGAGGACTGGGTACCTTGTGGGGAAAGTGTACAACCTCTGCAGAGGGTAAGAATCTATCCGGATAGCCGTGTTCCACGGTATTGGACAACGCGAAAGCTATGGCCACACAATGATTAGACTTCTGGTGTGAGTTATCCTTGGCGTGTTTTTGGAATACACCGGCGTGGAGCCGTGCGCTGGTTTCCGGCCAGCATTAAAAATTGAGGAACTGGCGGGATTGAACCATTATCTCCCCCAGGCCCGACCAACCCCACTATATGATAACAATCTTGATTGTAGTTTGCGAACTGTTTTGTTTTCAAAAACAACCCTTGTACAAAATTGGCTTTCCGCCGATATGATAAACCTCAGCCTCATCCTTGTTTATACCCTTGCATATGCTTACCCCTTGTGTTAGGGTTTGCTGAGTACCTTATGTACTCACGCGTTTGCGATTGGTGTTTTTAGTAGGAGAAGTCTTCGTAGGAGACGACGACGCTTTGGTTTTCGGTTCTGCTTCTCAAGTCTGCCTGTGGCTTGGGTCATGCTTTCCGCTGTCTGTGTGTGACTGCTTCGCCTTTATTTGACGGAAGGACTTGGATACCTCTGCATCCTTGTCGAACCGCCACTAAAGGCTCAATATATCAGGTATTATATTTATTTACCTATTCAAAGTATGCTTTTGATTACCATATCTGTGTTTCTGTGCGTATCAGCTACCGATCCAGGGACTGATACATGATGCACAGAGTGCTCCAGAAATGGGGTACGACAGTCATCCCATCGACGTGCCGTTGATCCACTCTTGGTTCTAGCTAATTCGCTGGGTTTGGTCATTTAGGGTCCGTTTGGTACAGCTCCAGATTCACCCAGAATCAGAAACGTTTCAGATTCTACCCAGAAACGTTTCAGAACTTGAAACAGAATCACTTTAGAAACCGTTTGGATGGTTTTCTGGTTTCAGATTCAAGAAAGAGAGGAGGAAAATCAAAATGACTCATTTACCCTTAGTTGGACAATGTTATTTCAATACTTCTACCACATTATAATATATAATGAAGTCTCCAAATTATACAATATTTAGAGATGTCATTGCA
This sequence comes from Eragrostis curvula, assembly GCA_007726485.1. Taxonomy (NCBI): domain Eukaryota; kingdom Viridiplantae; phylum Streptophyta; class Magnoliopsida; order Poales; family Poaceae; genus Eragrostis; species Eragrostis curvula. The sequence goes on from RWGY01000191.1 coordinate 92,444, forward strand.
AAATACATGTCATCATAATCCACATGTTTGGATGTCCAACCCATAAGTGATCTCACTACATACATGTTTCCAAAATATTTGCTTGCTATGATCTAGACTGAAATAATGCAGCTGGCCGGGCGTCGGCGTCCGAGCACAAATCGGCGGCGGTAGACTATCGAGAAGACAGGAGATAGCAGTCCGGTGTTTTATTCCATCGAACACAGGAGCAGGAGGAGGTGGCAATCATGGTAATTACTCAAGCAAGTTGGAGGGCAGTTCATAACGTGGAGGACTAGAATCAGAGCGGAACGGCACGGAACACCTTTTTTGGCGATTCGGACGCGCAGTGCAAAATCGCGAAACGCTCCGCGGTGATTCCCTGCTGAAACGTTCCGAGCTTTTTCCCTTTGGCACCGTTCCAGATGATTCTCCTCAGAATCTGAATGGTTTCACTCAGCCAAACGGACCCTTAGTTTCTCATGTACATCTGACCGGACACTCCCCTCCATTAGCTACCTAAGTTGTTTGGTATACAAGCGATACAAAATCTTCTTCTTTTTTCTTTCTTTATTATTAGAGCTTGTTTACTATGCGTTCAAACTAGGAAAACCAGAACTCGGTCATGACCAAATTAAACAAAATTGACGATAAAATTAGCCTGCCAAATCTCAGAATTGCACCAAGGAAAGCGAGCGACGATTTCAGGTGCACAGAAGATTGTCGTAGCCCTAATTTCCAGATATTTCGAAGACTATTTTAGGAATTTTCTGAAGACTTTCCTTACAAGACAAAATCCTAGAGATAAGATCCGATCTCCTTGTTGGATACGGGAGAAGGAAATTGTAACAGAGTAGGACTCTGATAGACGGTGCTTTGTCTATAAATATTCATGTAATCCCCTAATGAGGAGGTATCTGACACCTTGCGCAACCCTAACGCAAAGGCTGTCACATTATACAAGATCCACACTGGACGTAAAGTTTTTATCCATCGGGACGCCTGAACCAATATAAACCCTCTGTGTGTTCTTAGATAGATCTCGATTCCCACGATGCTCCTACGATCCAAATATCTGCCGAACATCCAGTTCAATCAGGTGACGACAAAGATAAATTTGCAGCGAGAAACAGAAACAATAAAAAATAGGTAAGAAATTTGTCCTCTTCTCGTGGCAATACTATTTGGTCTGAGCTTTGGTGGAGCAATTTAAGCTCGAAATATCTACACAATACTACAATATTTAGTATTTCTTGTAACTATTTTGATGGTATTTGAAGGTCAAGAGAACAATGTGCAAAATTTACAGCCGACCTACAGCAGTTTGACAATCCAAATTATGTTGTCTTTCATGCGAGCTGGGCCAACAAGGCCTATTGTTTCGGCCTTCCATAGTGTTTCGCACATTTAGACATTGCGATGATAATGAAAGGGGTCTTGGCCTAGTGGTTAAGGCACCTGAGTAGCACCTTTGAGGTCCTGGGTTTGACTCCCGGTGGAAGTGAATTTTCTAGGATTTAACGGCATATGTGCTTTCAGCGGTAGGCGACGTGGCCGTCGACAGCGAGGCGCCAGTGGTGACTTCGTCAATCTAGAGAATTTGCCGGCTCAGTCTTCGAAGATGCTTATAGAGGTAGGGTTTGCGTATGTGCGCTCATAGGAATGAGTGTGCGTGCGTTGTGAGTGTCCGAGTTGTACTGTTTAATCTCAAAAAAAAAAAAAGACATTGCGGTGGCCACGGCTGCCCGTTGTTAAGAACAAGGGCACGTAACCCTGAATCCCATCCAAGATGGAGAACCACCCCTCGAAGAAATCTAAAACGCAGGCGATGCTGAGGCTTGTCGACGAACGGCCGCTGTAGGAGGCGGTTCGCGTTCCACATCTTCCCGAGGACATCGTCACCGAGATCTTCCTCCGCCTGCCCGGCGAGTCCGTCCTCCGTGCCCGCGCGTTCTCGAGGGCCTGGCGCCTCATCACCACCGATGCGGCGTTCCTCGCCGCCCACGAGTGCCGCCGGCCCATCGAGATCCTCCTGCGCACGATGGTGACAGTACGTCCATGGGGTTACCGGACGGCCATAGCCGCGACGCCGTGGTGGACACCATCCCGGTCTCCACCGACCAGGCCGGTCGCCGGCGCCTCATCCGCTACCCCTACCCGATCAGAGGAACATCCTGCAAATCACTCGATGGGTTGTACTATTCTGTGGTCGCCTCATCGTGCCACGGCGTCATCCTCCTCAAGATCAGCAGCGCCTGCGGTGACACCGACAGCTACCATATGTGCAACCCCATGACGCGGCAGTGGGCTGAGCTACCACGGCTGCTGGAGACGCGTTGTTTGGGCGTCCTCGAGTATGGCTTCTACCACCACCAGCCGTCCGGCGAGTACCGTCTCTTGTGTCGTTGCTACATCAGAACGGCCAGGGCATACGTGCACTACATCCTATCGACAGGTGCCACCGAACCTCGGGTTTTATGCATCGCCGACGTCGACAAGGTTGCTGCTGAAGTGACCACAACTATAGTTCTTTTTAACAGGTGCGTTCCTGTGGTTCTGCATGGGCGCATGCACTGGCTACCTCCCGTCAGTAACATTCTACCTATGGTGGCGTTCGACACTACATCGGAGAGATTTCACCAGATGACTCCACCACCGTCGACTGACAAAGCGGTAAGGACTACATTGTTCGCCATGGATGGCCTGCTGGTTGCAGCAAAGTTCGGTGACATGCAAATCGGCCTCTGGTTTCTTGAGGACTATGGCGCCGGCAGTGAGCGGTGGGAGTGCCGACACCAGTTGGCCAATCCTCCGATGCTAGAGAAGCAACTTCGAGCTGCAGAAGGAACCACGTGGTGGAGCACTATGTGCATAGCCATAGCGGCCACCGATGATGTCGAAGGGGACATCATCCTAGGAATAATTCAGGGGATAGTGGTGTGCAACGTGAAGACGAAGATGTGGAGGGTTATCGAGGATGGGGATACGTATGGCATGTTGTGCCACACTTTTAGGGAGAGCCTTGTGCAGCATCAGTGCTTCAAAGCGCGGCCTTCTGATGGTCTTCCATTGATCAATTTTTCTTGAGTCCGGCTTGGTGGGTACTGGTTTTGGTTACTGAATTATTGACACAACTGGATATGATTTTGTGATGTTTCAATTTGATGTCTTCTATTTTTTTTCATGGGAACGTGATAAGCATTTAAATGTGCGATTGTAGCAATCTTTTTGTGATATCGTATTACTAATACACATTGTCTACTCACAGGCGGACCTATAAAACATGAAAGAAATAAAAAGATTTTTTTTCTTTCACTATTGTATCTAAGTACTTCACGCCATTGCTTTTTCATGATTTTTGGGCTACTTGGTTGCATACTCTAGAAGGTCCGACCAAAATTGGTCCATGACCAAAGTTAATTTGGTTAGGGAAAAGGCAGGGGTACAGAATATCATTTGGTTTCTATGGGTGCGAATCCAGAACCTGAAAGAGAGGGGGGGGGGGGGGGGGGGGGGGTGCCGAAATGACATCGACCGCGACTGCTTCAGGCGCGGCAACCTTGACAAGGCTGCTGCTGAGGTGGCCACAACTATAGTTCTTTTTAACAGGTGCGTTCCTGTGGTTCTGCATGGGCGCATGCACTGACTACCTCTCGTCAGTAACATTCTACCCATGGTGGCGTTCGACACTACATCGGAGAGATTCCACATGATGACTCCACCACCGTCTGACAAAGTGGTAAGGACTACATTGTTCGCCATGGATGGCCTGCTGGTTGCAGCAGAGTTCGGTGACATGCAAATCAGCCTCTGGTTTCTTGAGGACTATGGCTCTGCCAGCGAGCGGTGGGAGTGCCGGCACCAGTTGGCCAATCCTCCGATGCTCGAGAAGCAACCGCGAGCTGCACATGAAACCACGTGGCGGAACACTGTGTCCATCGTCATCACAGGCACCGATGTTGAAGGGGACATCATCCTTGGAACAATTCAGGGGATAGTGGCATACAACGTGAAAACAAAGATGTGGAGGATTATCGAGGCTGCGGACATTTATGGTATCTTTTGCCACATTTTTAGGGAGAGCCTTGTGCATCATCAGTGCTTTAAAGAGTGGCCTACCAATGGTCTGGCATCGATCAAGTTTTCGTGAGTCCCGCATGGTGGGCACTGGTTTCGCTTGCTGAATTATTGACACAACTGGATATGATTTTTGTTGCTTCAATTTGTTGTCTTTTATTTGAAACTGAACAGTTTCATTTTTTTTCATGGGGCCCTGATAATTAAGCATTTAAACGTTTGCAATTGTAGCTGTCTTTTTGTGATATCATATTGCTAATACAAACTGTCTCCCCAGAGGCGGCCCTATACGACATGAAAGAAATAAAAGTTTTTTTTCACTATTGTATCTCAAGTACTTCACGCCATTGCTTTTTCATGGTTTTTGGGCTATTTGGTTGCATACTCTAGAAGGCCCGACCAAAATTTGTCCATGGCCGAAGTTAATTAGGTTAGTGAAAAAGTCAGGGGTACAGAATATCATTTGGTTTCTTACGAGTCCAAGTTTTTTCTCCTACTAGAGTTTTTGAATGCGGCCACTGTAGTTAAAAGCACTGTGCGTTTTATTTTCGAATATTGCTGGTATGTTTCATGAAACATAAGTTGTCGTGGCAGTTTTTCTTTTCAAACCATGTGGAAATAAATCAACAGTGGAGTGGATTTTTTTCTCTCGTAATCTAAATACATGCAGTGAGCAAACTTTCGATATATTGCAGAATTTATTTGCGCTGTTGCTATATAATGCTGCATCGAACACATGGGTGCAATTTACCGAATTTATTTGCCAGAGTTTTATCCCTGCCTGCTTGACGTTTCCCTTTAGGTTCTGCATATATTTATTGGTATCGAGCATCTAGTTCTGAAGCAGTCTCTTAAAAACCATCAGGTAAGAATAATCTTCACAGTGCACGGCGTGTAACATAGCTACTAGCTAGCACGTGGTGCTGGACAAGGATGCAATTGCGTGGTCGCTCGGCAGGAAATGCCATGCTTACTAATATGTACGTTTGCACACCTTGGCTGTCGACACGGCCGGGCAATCGACTTTACTAAGTAAAGCTATGTGCTTAGCTCAAAAGGCTACTCATCCCTAGCAAGAAACACGACGGCTGTGACAGCGCACACGTCACTTCCTAACACTTTGTATCTACTTGTGATCTGTCGATGGTCCCGATCGAAGTAAGTAACCATGGAACGTAATAAGCTAGCTACCCGTGTCATTGGAGCTATAAATACCCTGACCAGTACCGTCCTTGACAGATCATAGAGATATCAGGCAAAGAACGGATATAGCACAGCATGATGAAGATCTTTTTCGTCTTCCCTCTCCTCACTCTCGCTGTGAGCAGTGCCTTTGCGCGGCTCGAGCCCCATGACACCCACCTAGCACATAAATTAGAGCCTAACACCACCACCAAAACTTCCACTATGTGCGACTACGAAATCTCCGTGAAGACGGGGGATGTTGACGATGCGGGCACTGACTCCCGCATCTCGCTGATGGTGAGCAGCAACGACGGCCACGGTCTGGAGATCCAGAACCTGAAATCGTGGGGGCGCCGAATTGACATCGACCGCGACTGCTTCAGGCGCGGCAACCTTGACAGGTTCGAAGGCAAAGGTGAGTGCCTGCCTAGTGAGCCATGCAAGATGCTGCTGAGGTCTGATGGCACAGGTGCTGGACCTGGCTGGTATGTGGACTACGTCAAGATTACCCAGTTCGACCCCGATGTGTCTGTCATCGAGCACAAGTTCACGGTGGGCGAGTGGCTTGCCATCCAGGAGGGATACAACCTCTACGCCTCCCGGGATGACTGTGGCCATGACGCGGCAATGGCATGAGGTCGACTACGGATCAAATGAGCAGCGCTACGCAGAGAATAAATAGCTAGTTCTCCACTAGATGGTGACCTACTATACCGACCGCATGCACATGCACGGTTCTAATAAAGCCGGGTTGTGCGCGCTTAAATAATCTGGAGCTAGCCACGTAGTAGCTAGTACGCCACTACGAACATGTACTGTTGTCGTGTAAAACTGTACACGCGTTCTGCGTGCTTAAATAAGAAGGTGCGAGACACCTATGTTATACGTATCGTTGTGTCATAATGAAGGACGAGTTGTTCCGCATGGTTGGGTGGGGCCCATTTGTTCTTGGGTGTCGTCGTGTTCCCGGCTTCCGGGCACGTCTGCACGGCTGAATCCGTTCCGAACACAGTATTCTCTTCTGATCCGATTCTGCATGCACCTTATTGTTCAATCTGTAAGTCGATCGGGAGACACGTATGTGTCTAAGATGCAGAACGGGGCAAAGAGATCTAAGACGCGGTTCGGCAACGAACCGCCGCCGCCGGCAGCGGTGGCGGTTCACGACGTTCATCTTCCCGAGGATCTGGTCACGGAGATCCTCGTCCGCCTGCCAAGCAAGTCCGTCCTCCGCTTCCGCGCCGTCTCGAGGGCCTGGCGCTGCATCACCACCGACCCGGCTTTCCTCACCGCCCACGCGCGCCGCCAGCCCCTAGAGCTTCTCCTGCTCTCATTGGCGATAGGTCCACGTGATCCCAGCGGCTATGGCCACGGCGCCTTGCTGGACACCATCCCGGTCTCCGCCGACCAGCAGGCCGATCGGCGGCGCCTCATCGGCTACCCAATTGACAGGTTGTGCCTTATCATAACCTTGTGCGATGGCGTCCTCCTATTCAGGATCAGCAATGGCATCTACCTTATCTGCAACCCCGTGACGCGGCAATGGACTGAGCTACCACGGCCGCCGGAGGCAACGGGTGTAATCTTCTATGGATTCTACTACCACCAGCCGTCCGGCGACCACCGGCTCTTGTGTGATTACGAAATCAATTTCCGGATGACGACAAAGATGATGTCAGCATATCACATCCTTTCCGCCGCTGCCACGGAACCTCGGCTTTTAAGCAGCGTGGACGACGAAGATGAAGCCGCTGCTGCAGCAAGAAATTGTTACGGGTCCAATCCTGTGGCTCTGCATGGTCGCCTGCACTGGCTACGGACCATGACCAGCGGCTCCCGGGGCATCATGGTGGCGTTTGACACAGTGTCAGAGACATTCCAGTTGATGACACCGCCGCCTACGTCCAACATGAGCTTAAAGATACTCTCCGTGGACGGGTCGGTAGTCGCCGCAGACTATTCTGACATGCGGATCGACCTCTGGTTTCTCGAGGACTATGATGGCACCAATAATGGCCGGTGGCAATGCCGGCACCAGATCGCCATTCCTCCAATACACGTGCAGCTGCGAGCTGCACGCCCAGACTTGGAGCCGTGCATTCCGTCTACAGCCATAGCAGGCACCGATGAAGGGGACATCATCCTGAGAGCGGCCAGTGATGTGCTAGTGGTGTACAACGTGAAGACAAAGACGTCGAGGTTTATCCAGGCCGGGAACAAGGCTGCTGCATTGTTGTGCATGGTGTTTAGGGAGAGTCTCGTGCAGCATGAGTGCTTCAAAGCATGGCGTTCAGATGGCTTGCCGTTGATCAAGTTTTCTTGGAGTCCTGCATGATGGCCGCCACGGGTTTTGGTTTCTGAATAATCGATGAAACTGGATATGATTTATCTATCTTTAGTTGTCATATTTCGATTCTGTGACTCATGTTAAGCTGGCTTAATAACCCAGCAAGATTGGCATTATCGTAACTATCAATTTATTTTGCTTTCTATTTATGCAACTTGATAAAATACATTTGGGTGCCTTTCAAGGTCCTGTTTGGTTCGGTTTAAAGATCTTGTTGATTTTGGCTCTACTTCAGAATTTTCCAGATCATTTGCATCCGGAAGGTAAGATTTGCTTGATATGGCAAAGGTTTGGTTCTTTCGAATTAATTGGTGCAACATTCAGATGAGCATTTGAATTTTTTTTTCTTTTTGTAGCCATGTGATGTTGATCGCATGGGATCTTCATGTCTTTTAGACAGCTGTGGTATTGACCAGGGAGTACATGCCCCGAACACTGTCATATTTTCCACTGGCCAACTTCCCATGGAGCTTTTTTTTTTTTGCATAACAGGGCAAAGCCCTGGAATTTCATTACGAGAGCAACGAAATTACAAGCTGTCTTACGATTTCATGCAGGAAAGTAAAAACGAAAAGTACGGAAAGAAAAGCGACGCTACTGCTAGTGTCTGAGACTGACGCTTGCCGGATGATACACAGAATCAAACTGCAAGCGCCCCAAACCGACTTAGTACAGCCATTACAATTCCCAGAATGCGATATGTCGACTTCTACATCATATCCATTCGACTGTCCGAAGTCTCACCATGAACTTCCCAACAGCTTCTCCCCCCTTGCTTCAACCATTGGTGATTGCTCCTCTTGCATTGTCGTTGGGCCTGGTCCTTTGTCTTGGGTGATACTGGATCGCCGCTTGTTGCAGGACTGTTGCTCCCTCTTGCAGTGCGCGGCCGTCTTCATCCTTTTGTAGACCTGACCAGTATTTAAGGAATGAGCATGCGTAACAAATGATCTCAGTAGGAGATCTCACAATCTTTTTATCAAAACAGACACCATTTCTCATTTTCCATATTGCCCAGCATATTCCTGCTAATCCTACCATATGGAATTTCTTTCCATTAGGAATATAATTTTGTACCCAGACTAGATATTGCTCTATATTCTCTGGTCTGCAATTAGCTCCCATCACCAGCGCTACCATGCTCCAAACATACTTAATCACTTCGCATTCGAAAAAGAGATGATTGATGGTTTCATTTTCATTACAGAAAGGAGATTTGGCGTTTCCTTTCCATTTTTTCCTCAGCATGTTATCTTTTGTCAGAGTTGCTTTATGGTACATTTGCCACATAAATATTCTAATTTTCAGGGGAAGTTTGGCCTTCCAGATGATGTCAAACCTGGATTCCTGAGGTCCAGTGCATATTTTATCATACATTGATCTTACGGTGAATTTTCCGGAGCTTTCCAAGCACCATTTCGGCCTGTCCTCTGTATTGTTCAGGGAGATTGACAACAGGATGTCTCTCAACTTGTTATTTTGGGCTTGTAGCTTTTCATCAAGCCACCTCCTAAATCTCATGGTCCAGTTTCTTTTTGCAAACATGGCCACCGAGCCTTTTTGTTGCATGCAAATTATGAATAAATCTGGGAATTTGTCTTTCAGAGAGAAGTCACCACACCACTTATCCTCCCAGAAATCCCCATTACCAAGGATCCAGATTCTCCCTTTATTGTATATTTCCTGCACCTTTAGTAGATCTGACCACACAGGAGAGTCAGATTGCTTGTGCTTTAACTGGGAAAAGCATTTATCACTGATGTACTTCTTTTTGATGATTTCTTGCCACATCCCATTTCCCATTTCAATTTTCCACCACCATTTACAGAGGAGGCTTATATTCATTTTCCTGAGATCTTTAATCCCAAGCCCCCCCCCCCCCCCCCCTTTTTTTTTTGGTTTGCACACAATTTTCCACTTCACCAAGTGATATTTCCTTTTCTTTCCTCCTCCCTGCCAGAAGAACCTTTTCCTAATCACATCCATTCTTTTTATAGTGGTTTTGGGTAGAAGGTACATAGACATATGATATATTGGAATGTTGGAGAGGCAAGAATCAATAAGAGTTTTCCTACCACCACTGGACATTGATCCTCCCTGCCAGCATTCCAGTCTCTTAGCAAGTTTCTCCTCAATCATAACCCAATCACTTACATGTAGCCTTGAGTGTGACACAGGCACACCCAAGTATTTTATTGGCCAAGAGCCTGTAGCACAACTGAAGATTTCTGCATATTCATTTGTCTTTTGCTCATCATTTTGTATCATCAGCAGTTCACTTTTCTGAAAGTTAATTTTCAGACCTGACATAGCCTCATACATATACAACAGGAGCTTCATGTTTATAGCATTTTCTTTTGATTCTTCTAGGCAGATGATCGTGTCATCGGCGTATTGAAGTACCACCACTCCCTTATCAATATACTGTGGGATCAGTCTGTCAGTAGGTTATTTTGTTGGGCTTTGCAAATCATTTTTGCTAAAGTGTCTGCTGCCAGGTTGAAAAGGAATGGTGAGAGGGGGTCCCCTTGTCTCACCCTTTTGCCACTTTGGAAGTAACTACCCATGTTATTGTTAACTTTAACACAAAGAGTGCCCTTCTGGACTACTGTTGCAATCCAACTGCACCATTTTTCATTGAAACCTCTGCCCTTTAAACAATCGAAAAGAAAATCCCAGCTTATTTTATCATAAGCTTTTTCAAAATCCAGTTTCAATATTATGCCTCCTGACTTTTTGCATTTTGCATCATGGATTATTTCATGCAAGCACATGATTCCATCCATTATGTTTCTGCCTTTGATAAAAGCATTTTGGCACTTATTTATTATTCTATCCATGAACTTCCCATGGAGCTTGAAAAGGAAACTAGAAATACCTTGAAGAATTCCACATAGGAATCCAAATTTCCAGTCGAACAAAGTTCAAACCTAACCCTCATCCAAATTTCCGGTCGCAATGGCAAGGAGGTGGCGGCGTTCGACCTCCGCTGACGTCAAGCGACTGTGTCAAGCTGTTTGACATCGACTGGCCGCTCCCAACTTCGTGGATATGCACATCGGCCTGTCGTTCCTCGAGGACTCCGAACATTGGGAGCGCAGGCACCGCGTCAGCACTCCGTAGATGATGCTCTCTTTGCTAGGAAACCGTCTGGGGTGGGAGCGCGTCACAGCCAACGAAGCAGATGTCATCCTAGGCAAAGCCGGCAGATTGATGGTTTACAACAACGAGCAATTTTACGGTCCAAAATAATGGCCATTACTTTTCCAAAATAATGGCCATTAGTTTGAACCGACGGTCTAGATTTAATTTTGAAAATCTACTACTAATGGCCATTAGTAAGGGTAATATCGGAAGCTATAAAGTGTGATGGACTTGTAATAGTAATTTCGTTCTTTTAAAGAAAATCAAATTTGTACTTTGATCAATTCATGTTGTCTACCAATCTAGATCATTATTATAGTTCCTAGGGTTAGCCGGTTAGGGTTGAATTATTTCGTTCATAATTATTAAACAATAAATAAATTAACAAATTAATGGTAAAATTACTAATCTGCCCAAACTAATGGCCATTAGTATTTTGGATTATAAAACTGCTCACAACATAAAGATGAAGACGGTGAGGGCGGTAAGTTGGAGAATCCTGGAACATGGCAGCAGTGTTTAGGGAGAGCCTTGTGCGTAGGGCTGTCAACGAGCCGAACTCGAGCGAGCCGAGGTACCTAAAGCTCGAGCTCGTTTTGGTCTCGAGCCGAGCTCGAGCGAGCCGTGTTTAACCTTCGAGCTTGCTGGCAGGCTCGAATTCGGCTCGGTCGAAGTTCGGTCAAGTTCGAGCTCGGCTCGTTTGAGCTCGTAGAGCATTCCATGGCTGCTCTCATCTGAGGCGGCACTCGGGGTGCGCTGCGGAGGCACACGCCCATGGGTCAGTGGCAGCTTAGGTGTGGTGAGACTCTATTCCGGCGAGCGCCAGCTCCTCGAGCTCCGTCTCCTTCTGGTGCAGCAACCATTTGAGCAAGATACAGAGGAAGAAGGTCCGAACTGAGAGACGCAAGATAGAGAGGAAGAAGGTTGCGGGCGACGGGTTGAACGAAAGCGTGCAGTATTTTATTTAGTGCGGGACCCATCGATTGAAGTGGGCGTTGAAGCTCCACGCTGCAGGGTTTGGACGTTTGCAGAACGTGTGCTCTGGACCCGCTTTGTCACATGGGTTGATCTGCTGCAGCTTCCTGAAAATTTGAGCAGAGGGCCTGCATGCACAAAATCAAAAGCTCGTCGAATAGTTCGAGCTCGCTCGGTGGAGCTTGCGAGCTTGGTGGTAGGCTCGAGCTTGGCTCGTTTTGGAATCGAATCGAGTTCGAGTCGAGTTTTTAGCGAGCCGAATTCAAGCAGTTCGCGAGCTTCGAACTTTGTTGACAGCCCTACTTGTGCGGCATGAATGCTCCAGGCCCGGCGCGCGGCCTTTCCAGTGGCCTGAAATCTGTCCGATTTTCTTGAGCCTGTCATGATGGCTGGCAATCCAGCATCGATTTGGAGGTTGGAGCATGCACTAGCACTAGAGATTTGATCTGTGAAGCTAGCTAATACTGATCGGTTGGTCCGGACAGTAAATCTCTGGCATCACGCCAACACGTACATAGGACGAATTGGAAGCAAATGATGAGCCGTGTTTCATCATCCGGCCATCAGTTAGTACGTCATAATAAATAACTAAACACAGAAAGTTTACAAGCAGTGTCAGTGTCCATTACCTCGTACTGACATCCTCGGTGAAAGGGGTCTTGGCCTAGTGGTTAACGCATCTGAGTAGTACCTTTGAGGTCCTGGGTTCGACTCCCGGTGGGAGCGAATTTTCTAGGATTTAACGGTATTTGTGCTTTCAGCGGTAGGCGACGTGGCCATCGACAGCGAGGCGCCAGTGATGACTTCGCCAATCTAGAGGATTTACCGGCTCAGTCTTCGAAGATGCTTATAAGAGCAACTCCAGCAGGGCCCCTAGATGAGCCCCTACATGAGATGTAGGGGCTTGGGGCCAGAAAATCAACTCCAGCAGGGCCTCTAGATGAGCCCCTAGACCTATTGGGTCCCTAGATTTCCCCTCCAAGCCCCCAGATGTAGGGGCTCGCTGTTGGGTTGCTACAGCTGTGGGACCCGCCCAACCAACGCGTGCGCGCGCCTTTCTTCTTCCCGCGCGACGCCGCTTCCTCTCCCGCCGGACGCCGTGGCCGCTGCTCCCCGTCTCCTCCGCCCACCCCGTCGTCAGATCCAGCCGCTCCCCACATGAAAATGGCAGGCCGTGACCGGATCTGGAGGTTCTCGCAGTCGGTCGCCGCCGTCTCCCCGCCTCCACGCTGCCATGGCCTCCCCGACGCGCCGCGTCCGCCGTCGATTCGAGGACGCCGCCACGCCCTCTTGCCGCCGAGCCCGCCTCCCCTGCCTGCGCCGCGACGAGCCTGCCTCCCCTCCGGCGAGCCCGCCTTGCCCTCACCCCCTGCGGCGAGCCCGCCATGCCGCGCACTGCACGACGACCTGCCCCGTCGCGTCGGCCCAGGCCGAGCGCGCCACGCCTAGGTCATCGAGCTGCGCCGCGCCCGGGCGCGTCGCCCGCCATGACGACTCGCGAGCTCGACGCTGCGCCGCCCCAACCCGCGTCGTGCCCGCCAGGCCCGTGCCCGTGGCCCGCCATGCTCCTCCACCGGTGGAGCCGCTGTGCGGTGGTGCTGCGACAGGGAGCGGCGCCTCGCCTGCTCCGCGCCGCGTCCTAGCCATGGAGCAGGGGCAGAGAGAAGAGGGAAAGGGAGGAGAGAGAATGACAAGTGGGACCCACATATGTAGGGGCTTGGATGTAGGAGGTGCTGCTGGAGTTGAAAGCAAAATGTAGGGACTCAATTCTAGGGGCCGGCCCCTAGATGGCATGTAGGGGCTCTGATTTAGGGGCTTCTGCTGGAGTTGCTCTAAGGGTAGGGTTTGCGTATGTGCGTTCATAGGAGTGAGTGTAGGTGTGTTGTGAGTGTCTGAGTTGTACTGTGTAATAAAAAAAAATAGAGTCTGCCAGCGATCTCATGCGTTTGACACTCAAAATTATGTTTCAATGCGTTTTAGCTGGGCCAACAATAATGCCTACCGTTTCCGCCTTCAGTAGTGGGCTGTTATGTTTTGGACTTCTTGGTGTCGTGGTGGCCGCGACCGCCCATTGTGCGTATTGTTAAGAACAAGGGCACGTAACTCTCTGATCCCATCCAAGATGGAGAACCCCCCCAAGAAATCCAAAACGTAGGAGATGCCGCCGCCAGTGGCGGGTCACGTTCCGCATCTTCCCGAGGACATCGTCGTCACCGAGATCCTGATCCGCCTGCCAAGCAAGTCCGTCCTCCGCTGCCGCGCCCTCTCGAGGGCCTGGCGCCGCATCACCACTTTTTTTTTTTTTTGAGCAATAACTGGCAGGTGTTCTGCCGTTTCATTAAGCAAAGAATAGAGTTTTATGTACATACAGACCAAGATGAAAAAAATACGACAGAGGTAGCACTGGCAATGACCAGTAGCTCTTCACCCAGATTAGGAGCAACTATGCCTCTTCATGGTTCATGGCCAGCTGCCATTCTCGAATGTCTTGCTTGATGAATTGGACCAGCTGTGTCGACTGCATGGCTTTGTTGTCGTAGTAACGGCGACAGCGCTCCTTCCAAAGGTTCCACGCAATGTAGATGACAGCCTGCGCACGCTGATGGAATTGTGGTGCACTCGCCGGACCTATCATCGCCTCCCACCAAGTTTGAAGTCTGCGGTACCGGGCCGTCGGCAGTGGGAGCAGGTTGAGGCCCGTTGACGTTGCAAGTTCCCCCCAAACAGCAGCTGAATAGGAGCATGTGGTCAGCATGTGGCTTGTAGTTTCTGGTGTGGTGCGACAGAGTTGGCATGTAGCATTTGCTTGACCCCCTCGATTGATGATTCTATCAGCAGTCCAAAGCTTGTTCTGTAGGGCTAACCAACTGAAGAACTTGCACTTGTTCTCGGCCTTCGCTTTCCATAGCCGTGCCCAATCATGGTCAGGGTAGGAGCCAGCAAACTGAACGGAGTAGGCCGAGCGCGATGTGTATTGTCCGTTTGCCGTGAATCGCCACGAGATTGCATCATCCATTTCCGTGAGACTGACACCTTGTAGGAGCCTCCATAGTTCCACGAACTGGTTTGTTTCTTGCTCCGTTGAAATGCGCAGTAAGCCACGCATCCATCTGTTGTTGTGCAGCCTGCGAGCCACTGTCTCATTCTTGCGCCAAGCCAGTCTGAACAGCAGAGGTGCGATCTCTTTTGGGACCTTGCCTGATAGCCATCGGTCATGCCAGAAGCTTGTGCGGTTTCCATTGCCAATGCGGATCGAGGTGCATGCTCGGAACAAGTCCTGTTCAGCGGCCGTGATCTGAATATGCATGGCTGACCAAGGCCTCTCTGTATCTTTCCATTGCAGCCATTGCCATCGAAGCCTCAATGCCCGGTTGAAGTCCGCAAGGTGCAAAATCCCCAGTCCACCAAGCCGCTTGGGTCGCTGTACCCTTTTCCAGTTAACCGCACAATTGCCTCCCCGTGCTTCATTCGAACCCTTCCATAAGAAACTCCTCCGTATCCGATCTATTCGCTTTAGAGCCCATTTTGAGAGTGGGAAGGACGTCATGTGATAAACTGCTCGTCTGTGGAGGTCCTCACCGCCCACGCGCGCCGCCGGCCTCTCGAGGTCCTCCTACGCACAATCGAGAAAGTAAGTCCATGGGAATATCCGTACGGCCGCATCCGCGACGTCGTGGTGGATACATTACAAATCTCTGCCGATCAAGCCGGCCGCCGGCGCCTCATCCGCCACCCCTACACGATCAAAGGAACATCCTGCAAATCACCTGACGGGTTGCACTATTCTCTGGTCGCCTCATCGTGCGACGTCGTCCTCCTCTTCAAGATCAGCGGCACCGGCACCTACCATATCTGCAACCCCGTGACGCGGCAGTGGACTGAGCTACCTCAGCTGCCAAAAATAAATCAGTCATTCATCCTTGAGTATGGCTTCTACTACCACCAGCCGTCCGGCGACTTCCGGCTCTTAATTCGTTGCTACATTCGGGCGACAATGGTGTATGTGTACTACGTCCTATCAACCGGTGCCACAGAACCTCGGGTATTAAGCATGGAGGATGTAGACGAGTCCGCCACTGCGGTGATGATGGGGATACGTTATTCTTCCAAGTACTTTCCTGTGGCTCTGCATGGACGCCTGCACTGGCTATCTTTCAAAAGTAACATGATACAGCTGGTGGCGTTCGACACAACATCGGAAACATTCCACCTGATGACACCACCGCCGTCCGACATACCGGTAAAGAGTACCATGTTCGAGAAATCGAATAGGACTATACTCTTTGCCATGGATGGTTTGCTGGCTGTGGCAGAGTTTGGCGACATGCGAACCGGCCTCTGGTTTCTTGAGGACTATGGTGGCATCAGTGAGCGGTGGGAGTGCCGGCACTGGTTAGTCAATCCTCCGATGCTGGAGCAGCAACTTCGAGCTGCAGAAGGAACCACGTGGTGGAACACTATGTGCATAGCCATCGCGAGCACTGATGATGAAGGGGACATCATTGTTGGAACGATTCAGGGGATAGTCGCGTACAACAGGAAGACGAAGATGTGGAGGGTTGTTGAGGCTAGGAACGTGAACGGGATGTCGTGTCACATTTTTAGGGAGACCCTTGTGCAGCATCAGTGCTTTGAAGCACGGCCTTCTAATGGTCTGCCATCGATAAAGTTTTTGTGAGTCCGCATGATGGTCGGCACCGGTGTTGGTTGCTGAATTGTTGACGCATCTGGATATGATTTTTTTTATGCTTTTGAATTGCTGTCTTCTGTTTGAAACTAAACAATTTCATTGCATTATGGGGTCCTAAGCATTTAGAGTTTTGCGATTGTAGCAATATTTTTCTGACATTACTACCACACATTGCCGCCCTAGGCGGACCTATAAAACATGAAAGCAATAAAAATTTGTTTCCTTCACTATTGTAGGAGTACTCTCATTTACTCTAGCCATTGCTTTTCATGATTTTCGGGATATTAGGTTGCATTATCTAGAGGCTCTGGCCCCGTATCAAAATATGTATGTTGGAAACATTAAGTTTTGATATTGTTATTTGCGATGTTGCGAATGCTTCATCAAACACATGCGTGCTAGGCCTTCCCTGCCTGCTTGACTCTTCCTTTTGGGTTCTGCATATATATTTGTTGGAAGCGAGCATATAGGATGCCGAGGCAGTCTCTTAAAAAACATCAGCCGGGAACAACTTTTTAAAAAGCTCTTATCCAAATTAACAAGCCCTGAGCATGTGACTGCCTGCCTAGCGAACCATGCAAAATGCTGCTGACGTCTGATGGCACAGGTGCTGGACCTGGCTGGTATGTGGACTACGTCAAGATCACCTAGTTCGACCCAGATGTGTCCATCATGGCGCACGAGTTCACGGTGAGCTGGCATGCCGTTAACCTCTACGCCTACCAGGATGTCGTACCCCATTTCTGGAATATGTTGTGCATCCTGTATCAGTCCCTGGATCAGTAGCTGATACGCACAAGAACACAGATATGATAATCAAAAGCATACTTCGAATTGGTAAATAAGCATAATACCTGAGATATAGGACCCTTAGTGGCGGTATGACAAGGAAATATCCAAGTCCAACCAACCAGCTAACGGTGAAGCAGACAGCGGAAAACCTTGGCCCAAGCCACAAGCACACTTGAGAGGCAGAACCGAAAACCCAGACGTCGTCGTCTTCTACGAAGTCTTCTCCTACTAAACCAACAATCGCAAACGCGTGAGTACATAAGGTACTCAGCAAGCCCTACACTACGCAAGGGTATATATATACATGCTATCTTGGTCTTAGCAAGGAGGAGGCTATATGGTTTATTTGCAGCAAAGCAAGCTTTATGCAAGGTTCACTAAAGCAAGACAAGGATTTCTTAGATAAAACAGGGGAATTGATTGTCAATATTTTAGTTGGTTGGCCCTGGGGGAGTATGGGCATTCCCGCCAGTTCCCAAGTTTTAGTTGGGCCTTCTGACCACAAGGATCATACGGACCCGGCACTCTTGCCATCACTTCCAAAACACGGGCTGACTACAACCCACTCACACGCCAAGGAAAGAGAGAGGTGGCTAATCCATACGTGCGCAACAATAATGTGTCATATGCCGTGACAACGTCCATCCGGATGAATTTTACACTCTGCAGAGGTTGTACATCTTTCCCCACGAGCTATGCACCCTTTGCAAGGGGGGTACATAACGCCTAGTCCATATCCTCCGAGTAATCTCACAATTCCACCACGAAATCACACTCAGGGGCTTGTGACATGAAAGGTCACACACTGGCACTGTACACCTGTAAAAGGGTACGTCATGCTCCTGTAACATATAGCAGGATCCTGTAACACATACCAGGACGGGCGGCATTCCCGTAACCTATAGCGGGTTCCGCGAGCCGGATCATAGGTACGTTTCCTATGTTCTTTTCCTGAGCTTTCGTTGCCTCGACTGGCCTCCAGATGGCATTTGCAAGAATACCAGGAAGATAGGGTAGGTCCCTCCCATACGGGTTCCGTGGTTGTACGAGAATCATTATGTTAACGGGCGTCAGAACCGGTCCTTATATGGCCGGGCAAGCACCATATCCCACACTAGGGGCCTATAACACCAACATCCATTCACTAGTGGCCTTGCCCGCAATCCAACCCATCCCATCATCACCGTCACCATCATCATCACCTAACACAGTTGTGCTACTCCCAACCCAGTATATCACGCACACCACCAAACTCATTTAACACAGTTGTAAAGCATATATGTGAGTAAGGTGTAGCAATGTAGAAACATTGCAGGGGTCCTAAGCATTCTAGTAGCAAGGTAAAGGTGCCATCATAGAAATGATGGAATTTGCCTAGGGTTATCAAGGTGACAGGTAACCAAAGGGGTAAACAAGGATTCAGATATTAATGTCTTAGCAACAGACATCAATATCAATAAGCAAGTAGGTCCATAGCTACACAAGTAGTAAATTAGCAAGTAATGCATATTACTAGAATAGGCTCTATAGGTGCATTGCGAAAACAGTAGGTTCAATCATGATCAAGGAGATGTAGAGCTTGCCTTCACTAATTAGTCTTCTTCTTCACGTCCTCGTAATCCGGGTCCTCAGGTCCTTCCTAGAAGCTTGTATCTTCTGACTCGTATGTCGGGGTCGATGTCTTCAAGTTCTTCTTCGAAGCTCGACCTTGAAGCTTGTATCTTCGGGATCTTCCTTTGGTTCTTCCTCGAATCTCGCGTAAGCTAGCGTATAAAAAGATACCGTATAAACAAACTACCGCAAAGGAAATAAAGATCGAGAAGAACCACACAAGATCCAATTAACTCCAATAAGAACCAATAGAACACCGATATAAGCCAAATGACACAAAACATGCATGATGCATTGGGTTTTACTTTAGGAGGATCTTATTATCTTAATAGAGGCTATTAGGGGTGATGCATCGAGCACTAGGGCTTTTGATGTGAAGATGGGATGCTAAACCATGATAAGTGCATGCGGGTATGTGTAAGTAGAAACGGCGGGTGTACATGTTAGTTGTACACTGGCAGCATTACGGCTTTATATAGGTCGTAACCTATATAAAGGTTTATGCAACAAACGTACTAGTGCAAGGTGTGTTACTTTAATTACCTACTTAAATTAGGGTATTAACTAATGGTGATTAGCTATTAACTACTTACTATATTGATTAATTACTAAGATTATTCCACTAATTATTTGCCATGAAGTAAGCGCATGACGATGGCACGTGTTCGTGATTATGCAGGACATGGATGCATGGTTGCGAATAAAAGACAAGGATCAATCGATTAAGATCAACCAGCAATTAAATAACGATTAACAATAAATCCAATAAGCTCCAATAAAAAGACCACATAAATACGAGAATAAAAACGAACGACAAAGCTTGGTAGGGGTCGAGGGTAGTCAATAGATTAAGGTTGATTGGGCGATGGTTGAGATAGGTTAGACTTGTAGCTGGGTTGCGATAAAGGATATTAGGTTTTGGTGTGAAACGATACAACAAGATCGGTTAGGCTCACACCAAGAAGTGAATTAGCATTGGCGGCAAGCGATAACGACGTCATAGGATTTGCTGGCATGATATTTAGAGTAAAAGGTTTTGGAGTGATACGACACAAAGGATTGGGTAGGTTCCATGCTAGCGAGTCAGGGTGTATGTGCGACATACAAGGTTAAGGCGGAAAGATGTGTTGCGATGAGGAGGGTACTAGGATGTGAGGCAAAGAGATATTGCATGATTGGTTAGGTTCAACGCTAAATGATAAAGCGGGTAGCTACTACATGCAAGTTTGACGTTGCATGAATTGGTGATATGGGAGAACATCAAAAGAGGGAAGATTATATGGTATTGAAGGTTTGCCGGTTCGTTCTAGAGCTCCAAGAGTAGTACCAAAGGGTACTACGCATTTCTACGAACGCGTGAGCGCAAGAATCGCTCAAAACGGAGCTACGGTGGAAAAGATATGAGGACTTAAAGGTTCTAGGGGCTTACATGTAATTACAGAAATATACCGAGGGCATATCTATAATTACAGAAAGATTTTAGGGACTGAATTGTAATTACAGAAAGTTTTGGGGACCAATCTGTAAATACAGAAAAATTTAGGGGCTTTAGTGCAAAAGATAGGGGCTAAAATATAATTACAGAAAAGTATAAGGTTGTTTCTGTAAAAAGACAGGACCTAAACGGAATTATGTAAAAGTTTAGGGGTTTATCTGTAAAAGTACAGGGGCTAGGAATTTTCTAGATTTCCTGATTTATTTTCCTATTGGAAAATATGTGAACCGAGTCCACGGGCTCTGTGGACCGGGGCTGGGGCCCGGTCCATGGGTCCGTGGTGGACCGGGATGATCTGGGCCGTCGGATGGGGAAGGGATGGCCCGGATTTTATGTAGCCGAAGGGGTATGCGGGTTTTAATCGTGGCCGTCGGTTTAGAAATGGGCGGCCAGGGGCGAAAGGGGCGACGCGCGGCGGCCGGCGGCGACGGAACGCGGCGGCGCCATTGGTGGCTCGCCGGAGATCGCCGCTGCGACGCTCCGGTGGCTTATCCGCGACGAGGAGAAGGCCGGGAGAGAGCGGAGGAGGTGTGGAGCTCACCTAGGCGGTCGGGTGAGGCTGTGGTGGAGCAAGGAGAGCTCGCGACGACGAGGGGCGGAGCGCGGTCGAGACGCTCGTCGCGGGGGTGCCTCGGGTGGCGGAGCGGAGCGGAGAAGGGGCTGGATGATGCAGCAAGTTGACGTGGAGCTCGTCGGCGCGTCGTGGGGACGCGGGGCTCGCTGCGGAGGGCGGATTTGGCGACGGCCGGCGGGGGAGAAGAAAGGGGAAAAGCCCAAATTGGGGCTCGGTGGTGGTCGAGGAGGGGAGGGGCGAGCTGGGCGAGGGAGAGGAGGTGCACTCGCCGGTTTTTATAGGCGGGAGAACGTGAGGGAGGCCGGGAGAGAGCGGGGCAGTCAAGGCTTGGTCGCCGGAGTTGATGGCGGATGCGATGGCTTGCAGGGAGGGAGGTGGGCAGCCATGTGCGGTGACGGGCGCGCGGGAATGGCCACAGTTCTGGCGACGAGATGGATCGGGAGGGGAGCTCGCGTGGCATGGCGTCACGGCATGGAGTTCGCCGTCCTTCGGCAGTCGTGGTCGTCGGTCAAGAGAAAAGAAGGATGGGCGCTCTGCTTGCGACGGGACGGGACGCTGGGTTCTGGGCGCGGGCATGTGGTCTTCACGCTGCTCTCCTGCCACTCGGACGCGACGCGACGCTGCGGGGTGGCGTCACGGTGAGGGCGGCGGCATGGACGCAGCGGCGGCGTTGACCGGAGGTAGGGGATGAGGCTGACAGGTGGGACCCGCATGTCAGTGAGAGAGGGAGAAACCGGCCGCGCGGGCTGGGCTGCGCCACTGGGCCAGAAAAAGGGGGCTGCGGCCCATGGCCTTTTGCGGAGGGAGGGGGAAAGAAAAGAGGGGGAGCGGGCTGGGCCGAAAGTGAGGATTGCGGCCCATGGCGTTTTCCAGGAAAAAGAAAAGGAGGGGATGCTGGGCTGGGCCGGCTGGAGAGGGAAGGAAAGAATCAGCCCGGGGAAATTTGGAAAAAGAAATAGGCTTTCCTTTTTACTGGGATTTAAGTTTGATCAAATTTGAATGAGATTCAAATTTGAAAAGGGGATTTAAATAGAACAAACACACAAAATAAAGCAGAAACTCCAAAGATGCTTATGATGATTTTCATGCACGTTTTCAAATTCAAAAATTTTAAATTCCAAGGTGAGTTAGCTTAAAGTTAAATCAAACAATTATTTAGTTTGTTGTAAAATTCAAAAGTTCAAACTTTTAGTAAGTTTTAAATGCAAGCAAACACTTGAGCACTAATTTTTAATATTTGTAAATTTTCACATTCTAACTATGCTTTAATTTATTTAGTGTATTTTGTTTTTGAAAATTCATGGAAAGATAAGAGTTAGACAAAAATTTAAATTTTGAGTGATTTTTATTCCTTTTTAAAATGCTTTGAAATTTGGGGTGTTACACGGCTACCCCACTTAAAAGGAATCTCGTCCTCGAGATTCGAATAAGCTTCTGGACGCTGCGGAACTTCTCATGCGTCTTCTTGCTTGGTGGTGGTAACATCCAAAATTTTGCTGAAGACTTCTTGGTATGGTGGCTTTGATAGCATGTTCTTGTCATTGCAGTGGTCTTCGGTGCTGCAGATTTATGAAGACGATGTACTTTCTTCACGGCTGTAGGAGGGGTCCGACCCCACTTAAAAGATTTTAACTTGGGTACTAAGGGTAACATTCGATTGTTGCTCTGCTTATCTTATCCAAAAGATTTAGGCTTTTCTCATTATTCCATGGGTGACTTTTCCAAATGCCTTTATTTCCAATTTTTATCCCCAAGGATGAGTTTACTGTGGATGTTTATCCGGCGTCGGAGGTAAGTACTTTTCCAATTATGTCGTTTCAAAACGGTTCTTATCCAAGACAGACAGCCATATATGTCATTATCATCCCAACTCTTGATTCGACAGTCTATTGGTATTTAAAGGCACAGAGTACAACAGGTTGCTCATATTACAACACCCTTACATAAAGTTTGTGACCATTGACGTCCAACTCAAGATACAGTAGATTGTACTTCGACAAGGCTGTTACTCGTTGTCTCCTTGTGTGACAGCTCCAGGGCAGTCTGCTATGAAGTGGCCACGATTCCGACACAAGTAGCACTTCTGATTTGCTGTTGGTACCTTCTTTCCTGGTGGTTTGTCTTCACTGCTCTGCTTACGAGTACTGGGAGTCTTAGAACCAGAAGGGTTTGCACGTGGTTTGTTTTTCTTCTTCTTTGAATATCCCTGCTTCTGGGGATATTTCCATTCCTTATCTTCACATTTTCTTTTTGGCTCAGAAGGTTGGATCTCGTGGCTTTTGTCATTTTCCTGATCTGTCAGTGCTTCTTCAAGCAAAATGGCCTTATTCATCAGTGTGTTGAAGTCCGGATAATTGTGAGTGACCAGATGTACTCTCAGGTTATGGTTGAGACCCTTTCTGAAACGGTTCTGCTTCTTCTGATCTGTGTTGACCTCATCTGGGGCGTATCGGGCTAACTTCGTAAACTTCCGGATGTATTCATTCACTGTCATGGATTCCTGCTTCAGGTTACGGAATTCATCTGCCTTCATGTCCATGATTCCTTCCGGGATGTGGTATTCACGAAAAGCTTGCTGGAATTCATTCCAGGTAATACCGTTTTGGTCTGTAGCTGTTTCCTTGAAGTTATCCCACCATTCTGCGGCAACTCCAGCTAGTTGGTGAGTGGATAACATCACTTTCTCTTGATCACTGGCTGTGACAATATCCAGCTTCTTAGTAACATTTTTTTAGCCAACCATCAGCAGTTAAAGGGTCATCTTCAGTGTTGTCATAGACAGGTGGCCTGAGCTTCAAAAATTCTGTTATCTTAGAATTAATTCCATAACTGCTTTGTTGTCCCTGAGTAATTACTTCCAGGAGTTGATTCTGCTTGGCCATCACTTCTGTGAGGTTGACCGGCGGTGGTTGAGGCATCACATTACTATCCTGGTTGTCATTGTTGACAGTCTCTTGGTTGATTTCTTCTTCATCATGGTGGACTGCCTCAGTTTCCTGGTTGTGGGCTGCGGTGGGGCCTCTTTGACTTGCTTCTCGACGTTGTTGAGTAGCTGGCTTCTTTCTTTTGTTAGTTCCACCTCTTGCAGTTCTTCCAACGGTGTCATGCCTTCCAGGTGCTTTTGTTTTGCGCTTCTGACGGTTCTGAGTCTTGGCAGGCTTCTTCGGCGGCATCCTGCTTTCAGCAACAGGGAATTAGGCATGGGTTAGGTGGGGTTTTGGCCTTAAGCTGTTGTTAAGCTGTTACATTAGACTGTTGTTATGTTATTATATTGTTTGACTTGATTAGGTAAAGAGCACACAATCAAGAAATAAGGAACCAAAACAACAAAAGGAAAACATCGAATCACACAACAACGTGATTTATTTGTTGTGGCTTTGAGTGTGATCATACTACAAACGTAGTTTAAGGCTCGAGGGTATGCCGACTATCGATCTAGATTGTCCTCAAAAACTCGACCAATAATCCGTGACCAAAAAGGAATCGAGAAGATCATATGATTCGGTCGGTAAAGAAAACCATTGCTGACACTTCTGTATTGGAGGGGCTTCATTGACTTGATGCTTAGAGTTAACCAGGCACATGTATTCATGATCATTGCATTTCAGAAGGTTGATTTTCCGGACTTGCACTTCATTTTCATTCTGAGGGTGGCTCAAAACATTATTTCACAGCAACACTGATACTTTTATTGCTCACAAACAGGATTACACCTTAGTACAACTTAGATTATCCAGATTACAACTCCTTACAAGTACTACCATTACTTCTTGTGATAAGCTGCCATACTTGAAGCTGATGACATTCTTTCAAGTCATCCTTCATGAGGGGTTTATTTTGGATATCTTGGCACAAGTAGCACGTCTGCGTACTCGACATACTTTGTCGTCTTCAGGGTTGTAATCTTTTGGCACTAGTTATTGCCATCTTCATTTCCTTGCTTGAGGAGTTCAGGGCAATCCGCTATGAAATGCCCATGCTTCCGGCAGGCAAAGCATGTCCGACTGACTGGTGGTACCCTTCGGTTGACCACGGGTGGCAGATTTGCACTGCTGTAGCCTTCATGCATACCCGTCAGTTGGTGAATATAGAGGAGGACGAACCCGTCTTTCATGGTATATGGAGAGGCCCATTTATTCTGATGGTATGATCTCGTCATGTTCCCGGAAATTCCGGCTGCCGTGCATGAAGCGTCTCCGCTTTTCACAGGATCGAGTCGGTAAAGCGCTGATGAACAGACATAACAGTACAGCATATAAAAAGCATAAATTTACATCTTTAAGTTATTACAAGTCTTAAATTATTTAAAACACGTGAATAGCACAGCGAAAATCTACAAATACAACCTCTACTAAACTCGACGATACATGGCCGCACATCGAAGCCCTGCGATGTGGACCCACTGAGGAACTCCACCAAGCAACAGCGGAAGCAAAATCTATACCTGCACAAAAACATGAAGAGCCAAACCCTGAGTACTAGTTACTCAGCAAGACTTACCCGTCAACGTGGCTAACTACAGCCGACTCCTAGCATGCAAAGGCTACAAGGGGTAAGCTGACTCCATTGCATAACCCGCACTAATTACTTGGTCCTTACTTTCAAGTTTTATTTCAAATTAAGTACTTAACCAATAAAACAGTGCACTTATCTCTAAAACAGGTATAAGATAACAATACATCAATAAGAAGTATAGCAGTAAATAGATATACATATAACAGTAATGAACTAGCATCATCATATCATCAATCAGAGCACACTACGAGGTGGCGCACTGAGCAAGGTTGCTCATGACCGAGAGCGGCGACATCGATGTACATCCTGCAGGAGAAAACCTGACCACACGACGCACACGCGTAAAGTCGCATGCGGCAACCGTTTGCAAGGGTCCCCCTGAAGCTAGGCCGGATCCAACCCCTCCCGAGAAAGGCCTTCCCGCACGGTCCCCGTCCCAGACGTACGCCCCGATTGGGAAGCATCCTTTCTCTCCCGAATACCATGATAGAAAGGGCAGGCTTCCACCGCACACCAGGGCAACTCGAGCTACTAAGTTTACTAGGCCCATAAAAACACTAACATGTGATCAGTACGTTCGAACTTGCTCAATAGGGCCAACAACGAACGGTCCTTAATCGACACAGACGGGGCTACACCACCGTGAAGGCCCAGCCTTCTCCAACCATCCTACACAAACAATTCCCCGTCCGGTCTCATCAAATCCTAAATCCATCTAGTACAATCCAGAGTAATTCCTAACTCGCGAGTGGGACCTACCACTCGACTTCTACGGTTCGCTAGTCCCTAAGCATAGCAAGTTCTAACGCAACCTAGACCACATCTACAAAAATAGGACACAAGGTAGGATGTGGAAGGGTAATCTTAATGCAGTTCTAAGGCTTCACATCAATTCCTAATGAACCTAATGCACAATCAATTACTAGCCCCAATCAAGTGAGAAAGTAAAAATCCTAAATAGGGAGGCATGCACCGGGGCTTGCCTGGCTCAGGAGCTACACTAGCTGGGTCAGCGGGGTCAGTGTCCTGCTGCGGCTGCTCCTCCTGCACCTCCTGGGCCTGCTCCTCCAGCAGCTGGAAGTCCAGTGGCTCCGAAGTCGTCTCTGTCACTACACGTTATGACAAGGAAATAATGCAAAGTTAGATACAAGA
The DNA here is from genome assembly GCA_007726485.1 of Eragrostis curvula. Lineage (NCBI taxonomy): Eukaryota > Viridiplantae > Streptophyta > Magnoliopsida > Poales > Poaceae > Eragrostis > Eragrostis curvula. The sequence continues at coordinate 118,980 of RWGY01000191.1, forward strand.
ATATGATGCAATTAATGATTTAATTACTTGATAGGACAGTCATTTACACAGTAAGTGCAAATGATTAACTTTGTTAATTAATTTCGTCTGGAGTATTTCCTTCATTAACTTTTGCTTTATTTAATTACTTTTATTAACTTAAGTTGGTTAATTAGCTAATTTAATTTTGAAAATTATTTTATGCCCAGTGGCATTTGTTTTTGGTGAATAGGGCCACTGGAAGTAATTTACAGTGAAGTTTGATAATTTGTTGCTTTACAGATTATTTATAATGATTTAACAATGCAGAACACGATTTAAATCATAAGAAAATAATTAGACATCATATGATAGTAGAAAATGTTCTGTAAGTGTATTAACAGATGCTTAGTAAGCATGCAAAATTTCAGGATTTCTGGAGCAACAGGGAAATTACTATGAATTAAACAATAGCTTCACATTTGGATTTATACGGAAAACATACAAGGTGTACTAGGTGATTTGATACTGGTACTGGGTAGGTCTGAGCACAAGGAGTCCAACAAAATTTGTTTAGCATTTTTCAGAGTTGTCTACAATTTATCATGTATTTTACAAGTTTTCCGGCAATTTCAGAGGATTTATAGATATTCGAGAATTGAATTAAAATTGGGCGGACCAATCAGATGGGGGCCACAAAGATGACTACAGAGTTTGGGCCGCACAGGATCAGGACTGGCCACAAAGTGATCCAGCCAGTCAGCCACACGAGATCCCATGTGGCCACACGTGATCCGCACCGTGTGGTCACCGGTGTGTGGACCGGAGGCGTCGCCGGAGAGCGGTGGTGCGCTCACCGGAGTGGAGCTTTCGGCGACCATTTGGAGAATGGTGGGGACCTAGAGGGGCAGCGTGAGATGGAGAGTTCACCTTGAGCAACGAAAGAGGGCGGGGATGGCCGGAGTCGACACGGCGTCGAGGGAGTGGTGGTGGCGGAGCTTCGGCGGTGACTAGAGCTTGTGGGTGAGCACGAGCAGCTCATCCTCTTGGCGTCCGGGCTTCATGGTGATGGCGGCTACCTTGTCACGGACAAGGTCGACGTCTAAGAAGTCGGGAAGACGAAGCTTGGCGAGGGAGCTCGTGCGGAGGCTCGACGACGGCAAGGGGAAAAAGTTCGATTCCGGCGACCCGGCTGCGAAAGGAGGAGAAGGGTGAGGTCCGAGGGGTGCGCAAGGTTTATGTGCACCTCCAGGCACGAGGAAAATGGGCGAGGCTCACCGGAGGCAACGAATTTGGCGACGGCGCGACGAAGCTCGGGGTGGCCGGACTTGGGGACGACGGCCCGATTCACGCTCATCCGACCGGGGCGCGAGCAACGGCAGCCAGGGAGAGCTGAGAGGCGTCGTAGCGCACCATATTTCCACAGCAGCTCGGACGGAGGGTGAGCTGGCGAGGGGCGCGGCTGCGAGCTCGCTCGGCGGCTGGCGATGGCGAAGCTGGCTAGGGTTTAGGGCGAGCTCGGCGAGGGAGTGAGAGGGAGAATGGGAGCAGCTCCTTTTGGAGCTTGTCCGCGCACGGGGATAAGGAGGGGAACGGCGTGGGCGGTGCGGCGTCGCCGTACGTCGACGGCCACGCGGCGGCAAGCCTCCGACGCCCTCAGTGAGAGGAGTGAGGCTGACGAGCGGGGCCCGCGAGGAATCTTCTTTTTCCGGAATTTTTCAAAAGACAAATTTCCCCAAATTTGTGCACATGATTTGCACTAGCAAACGACCTCCAAAAATTATGAAACTGGTTTCGAATGAAAGATTGCAAGAAGGAGAATCCGGTGACATAACATGCACATCTTGATTCGCAAAGGAATTCAAATGGCAGCTGGTCAAATTTGGTCACTTTCTAAACTTCTAGCAATTTATGGTGCAATCAAACGAATTTCTAAAATCACCAGAAATTCTCCAAAATTCTCTCTTGAGCAGGGCTATCCATGGGTATTTTTGATTGCTCAACTTGCCATTGAAAGTTTTGCGTTCCTTCAGAAGCTTGGATTTGACAATTGTTTGCAAATTTGAGTACCAGATTTTAAACTTGGTTTGCTTTTGGTTCTGTTCAGGTTGTGCTGTGTGGGTTATCTGGTTCCAGTGACACGGGGTGTCACAGTACACGTCCTCATAAAGGCTACGCCTACGAATCCGTTCCGAACACTGTAGCCTCTTGTCGTCCATATTGTTCAATCAGCATGTCGATCGGGAGAAACGCATATGTGTCTAAGATGCAGAAGGAAACAAAGAGATCTAAGACGCGGCTCGGCGACGAGCCGCCGCCGTCGGCGGTTCACGTTCCGCATCTTCCCGAGGATCTCGTCGTGGAGATCCTCACGCGCCTGCCAAGCAAGTCCGTCCTCCGCTTCCGCGCCGTCTCGAGGGCCTGGCGCCGCATCACCACCGACCCGGCGTTCCTCTGTCGTACCCCATTTCTGGAGCACTAGTGCTTACCGTACCAGTCCCTGGATCAGACGCTGATACGAACACTTCATACAGACTGATATCACAGAGTCATCACTTACATAAATATTACCGAGTCTCATACAAGCCTTTATACATAAAAGGTCTTACAACAAACGGCCAAAGGCCGCTTTATTACAACAAGCATCAAGCAGGTGGGCTGCAACAGCAGAACCACTTAACTACTACTACTACAGCGGAAGTCGGAAGCGGCACTAGCACAGGCATCTTGAGTGTAGACAGGACCCTACTCTTCATCACCATCCTCTTGATACTCAGGTTCCTCATCTGAATGATTAAGCAAGGGTGAGCACATAGGGTACTCAGCAAGTCCTAACAACAAGGGGTTTAAGCATGCAAGGAATAATTTCAAGGATAGGCCGAGGGTTTAGTAACTGGGCGGAATGCCAGTTTTATGCAGGGGTTGTTTGTAAAACAAAGCAGTTCGCAAACTACTAATCAGGGTTATCATTGAGGATTAATGGGGTTGTTTGGCCCTGGGGGAGACAAGGTCCATCCCGCCAGTTCCCACATTTTAACGCTGGCAGGAAACCAGCACACGGTTCCACACCGGAGTATTCCAAAAACACACCAAGGAATTTACTCACACCGTTATACTAATCATTGTGTGGCACAAGCTTTCGCGTTGCCCAATACCGTGGAACACGGCTATCATGATAGATTTGTAACTCTGCAGAGGTGGTACACAATTCCCCACAAGGCATGTCAGCCCTTCCCATCGTCATGGATCGGACAGACACACTAATGGTCCCGTACCTACTTGGTGTTACCGCGGCACCACCACGGAAATACTGCGACCAGGGGCTTCACAATATCATCATTATCATGTAGAAAGGCCTGAAGAATCACCATACGCCGGACCCCGACACCTGCCATGTCGAGTCTTCTCCTGGCTTCCGCCGCAACTCCTGCCCTCCAGGTGGGTACCGGGTGAACACTATAGTAGGGTGTGGTTCCAAACCTTTCCCATACAAGGCATGTGGTTGTACGAAAGGTGCTAGGCAAGGCGGCACATGAACCGGTCCTTATACGACCGAAGCAAGCATCTTCAATAGCTATCCTCAAAGGAGGAATCGCATCCCAGAGATAGGCCTCCCCACTGAGGACTACCCCGCCTGCTCCCGCCAGAAGTACCCCACTATGGATTACAATTATCACTAATATATAGCACCAACCCATATTTCATATTCACATCCACACTCCACCAAACACACACAATTTTACACCAAAAGCATGTATAGCATGATTAATTAAGTACACATGTGACAAGTCCTAAGCAGCATGGCATATCAACATATCATTAAGGAATTAATGATAGTGAATCTAGGGCTAACAAGGCAGTGGATAAACAATTAACAAGGTATGGCAATCATCAGCATAGGATCGTCTAGCATTTGAAGCAAATTTAAATATCATGCACAGTTGTTTCCAAAACAGGCTCTAAATAGGACTATTTGCAAACATAGGATCCATATGACCAAAGGGGTTAGAACTTGCCTTCACCAAAGTCTTCTTCTTCTAAGTCCTCGTAATCCGGATCCTCCGCTCCTTCCTCGAAGACTTGCTCCTCTATTGATTGCAAACAACGATCGAATTAAACTACCGATCAAACAATTGAACTAGCAAGCAAGTAAATCAAACGAAGACCAAAAGAGACCAACAACAGAGGGCTTTGGTAACAACAAATAGCTCATGATTTTAGATGAATTTTGGTGGAAGAATCACCCGAATCGGAGCTAGGACGAAAAAGACATAGATTTTATAAGTTTGCGACATAGGAAATAATTAGGATTAAGCTAAGTAATTAAGCATAGGCATAATCCTAATTATTATGGAATAAACAAGTGTTGCAAAATGATTAGGAATTAATCTAGTATTTTTAGGAATTTTATGGACTTTTTCTGACAAAGGAAAGTGCTCGAAATAGATTCCTGGGTACAAACTGTGTGTGGACTTAGCAATTTCCAGAGGCTGTGTGAGGCTGACAAGTGGGCCACTGGGGCCGGGTTCACTGTGACCCACTGTTCCGCGGACTTGGTCCACAGGGCTGTGGACCGGAGGAGGTATGTGAGGGCGGTCCACGGTGCACCGCGCCCGTGGACGTGCGCTGACGGGGCGCTGACGCGGCAGAGGAGACCGGGTCTCCGCGGGCCCGGCGCCGACGTGGCACGCCACGTCGGATGGCCGCGCGCCACGGTGGGCTGCGTCGGAGCGCGGCGCGCGCGCGGCGGCGCGTCGCCGGAAAGCTCACCGGCGACGGCTACAGGGCGCGTGAGGCTAAGCTAGGGGCACCTAAGGAAACGTCACGCGAAGGCGGAGCTGGGGGTGCTTGACGGTGACGTCGCGGGGCTTCGAGACGGCGGCGCGCGCTCGCCGGAGTGCGGCGGCGCGGCTGCGCGCGAGGGGAAGGGCGCGAGCGCGCGGTTCTGCGCGTGTTTATGCGGCCGTGAACGTGCGCGGGAGCGCGGGGAGTGCAACGCGCATCATAGCGCGGCGAGGCATGGCCGGGAGGCCTGCCGGCGGCGAGGCCGCGCGGCGGCGAAGGGCAGTGCGCGATGCGGAGCTAGGATGCCATCTACGGGCTACGGATTGAAGCGCGCAAGAGGGAGAGGAGAGGGTGGTGGTGCTCACCGCGGGTTTGCTGATGACGGAGAGGGGGCAGAGGCGGCTTGCCGTCGTCGAGCGGTGGCCGGAACCCTAACCTCCGGTGCCCGCCATGCTCAGCAGCTTAACTGCAAAATGGTGAGGCCGCGGGGTTAGAGGGAGCAAGAGAGAGCAAGAGGAGCAGAGAAGGGGGAACGGAGGCCCACTGATTGCTCGGTAATTTCACGTCGGATCGGTCGCCGGAGTGGAGGCCGAAGATGGGGAAAAGTTGGAAATTACTGGCTCGGGTGGCGTTGAAGCTGGTTTGAGCGAGGGAAGAGGAGGAGGAGCGCTGCGCGGAGCTCTGCGGCTTTTATAGGCGGCCGAGGAGTGGCCGTTGGGCGCTGGCTCGCGACGGTGGTCGTCGGCTCGGTCCGCGGCCGTGTAAATGCGACGCGACGGCCGCCAGGGGGAGGACAACGCCCACGCACGTGATGACGGACACGCGGGACGGCGGCTGAGCTGGGCTGGCGTCGAGGCATGGGGCTCGCCGGTCCTCGGGTCAAGACGTCAGTCCGCGCGGGGAAAAGGCGCGCGCGAGGTCAAGGCGATGCGACGGGACGGGAGCGCGGTGACGATGGCGTCGCGTGCGCACGTGGAGCTCCTGCGACGGCGGTGTAGCGCGACGCGACGGGGCGCACCGGCCGGCATGGGCGCGCTGCGCCGTTGCCAGAGGTGAGGGACGACACTGACAGGTGGGGCCCACCTGTCAGTGGCTCGGCGCGAGATGGCAGGCCGGGCTGCTACTGGGCCGGAGGAGAAGCTGGGCTGCGGCGGGCGCGCAGGAAAAGAAAAAGGGAAGCGGGCCGGGGAAAAGAAGGAGAAAGGGGCGGCCCATGAGGGAAGAATTGGTTTAAACTTTTTCTGGATTTTTCTCAGGGATTCAAATTTGAATGGATTTCAAATTTGAAAAAGGATCAAAACCAAAAGAACACATAAATAAAATCAGAAAATTCCAAATATGCACATGGTGATGTTTGATGCACATTTAAAATTCGAAATTTTGAATTTGGCATGGAAATGACTTCTATTTTGATTGAATTTTGTTCAAATTTGAAAAAGTTCAAATTTTTAGTGGTTTTTCATAATGGGCAAAACATAGGGTGTTACAAACCTACCCCACTTAAACCGAATCTCGTCCTCGAGATTCAGGCTCTCCCTCGAACAGGTAGGGAAACTCCTTCTTAAGATTATTTTCACGTTCCCAGGTAGCCTCTGCTTCTGTGTGATTACTCCATTGCACTCGGCAAAACCGTATGGCATTTCTCCTTGTTAACCGAGTGGCAACATCCAAAATCCTGATGGGCCTCTCCTGGTAACGGAGATCCGGTTGAAGATCCAATACTTCCGGTGGTACTATTTCCTCCGGAACTCTCAAGCATTTCTTCAACTGTGAGACATGGAAGACATTATGGATGTCTGACATTTCTTCGGGGAGCTCAAGGCGGTAAGCTACTGCTCCAATCTTCTTGAGTACCTTGAAAGGTCCAACATATCTGGGTGCCAACTTTCCTCGGACCCTGAACCTTCGGGTACCTCGTATTGGTGATACCTTGAGGTATACATAGTCTCCTGCTTCAAAGCTCAGGTCTCTGCGACGGGTGTCTGCATAGCTTTTCTGCCTGCTCTGGGCTGCTTTCAGATTCTCCCTGATTAGAGCTACTTTCTCTTCAGCATCTTTAATGATTGCCGGTCCAAAGAAAGATCGCTCTCCTACTTCTGACCACATCAGAGGTGTTCTGCACTTTCTGCCATAAAGAGCTTCGAAGGGTGCCATCTGTAGACTGGCCTGATAACTGTTGTTGTAGGAGAACTCTGCAAAGGAAAGGCTTTTCTCCCAGTCCTTTCCATGGGCTAGCACACATGCTCTTAACATATCTTCCAGGATTTGATTGACTCTTTCAGTCTGTCCATCTGTCTGTGGGTGATATGCGGAGCTATAATCCAACTTAGTTTTTAACAGCTTGTGCAGACTTTGCCAGAACTTTGAGGTAAACTGGGTCCCTCTATCTGAGACTATTCTGCTCGGAACTCCATGCAACTTGAGTATGTGATCCACATACAGCTGAGCATACTTGTCTCCTCTGTAGACCATCTTGACAGGTATGAAGTGTGCAACTTTCGTCAGACGGTCCACTATTACCCATATTGAATCATTCCCTTTTTGGGTGCGGGGCAAACCCACGATGAAATCCATGCTGATCTCATCCCATTTCCACACGGGAACATGCAGTGGTTGCAACAATCCTGCGGGTCTCTGATGCTCTGCCTTAACTTTGCTGCAGATATCACATCGGGCAACGAACTCTGCTATATCCTTCTTCATTCCTGACCACCAGTACTTCGTTTTCAGATCCAAGTACATCTTGGTGCTTCCCGGGTGAATGGAGTAAGCGGAGTTGTGGGCTTCATCCATAATGAGCTGCTGATACCCACCATTCTTGGGTACACAGATTCGATCTTTATACCATAAGGTACCTTGGTCATCTACTCTGAATCCGGGTGCTTTATCCATTCCGGTTTTGGCCTTCAGATCAAGTATCTCCTCATCATCCACTTGAGCCTTTCGGATTAGACTTCCTAGAGTTGGTCCCACACATAGGTTGTTTATCTGGCTCGACTGGGTGCAATGAAGATTTAGTTGCTTGAACTCTGCTAGTAACTCAGGTCTTCTCTTATGTAGCTTGATGTTGTTGCAGTGAGCCTTGCGACTCCGTGCGTCTGCAACTACATTGGCCTTTCCGGGGTGATACTGTATATCCAGATTGTAATCCTTGATCAACTCTAACCACCTTCTCTGTCTGAGATTTAAGTCTGACTGTGTAAAGATGTACTTCAGACTCTTATGATCTGTGAAGATTTCACATTTATTTCCAATCAGATAGTGCCTCCAGATCTTCAGAGCGTGAACGACTGCTGCTAGCTCTAGATCATGAGTTGGATAGTTCTGCTCATGAACTTTCAGCTGCCTTGATGCATAAGCTACTACTCGTCCATCTTGCATTAGCACACAACCCAAACCTTGTCGAGATGCGTCGCAGTATACGACAAAATCTCGATATATATCCGGTAGGGTTAGCACTGGGGCTGTTGTCAATCTTCTCTTTAGCTCTTGAAAACTTTTCTCACAAGCTTCTGTCCACTTGAATTCTTTCCCTTTCTGAGTCAGGGCAGTCATTGGTCGGG
>RWGY01000192.1:0-81542 GCA_007726485.1 Eragrostis curvula
AGTAATGGGAAATCGGTGTATGCTTGACCAGTGTGAGCCTTTTGTACACTGTTTCGCCAAGATCCAGTGTATGCCTAGGATTTTTCGTGATGTATCATTAGTTTTCACCGAATCATCTTCCGGGTCCACACGGCAGTGACCGAGTGGGCGGTTTTTGGTTCAAAATATATAACGCGAAACGCCTTATTCCCGCCGCTCCAGCCGCACCGTCTGTTTCGCATTCGCACCCCCAACTTCCCGACAGTCGCCCCCCCTCGCGACCCTCCGACTTCCACTTCGCCGTCGCCCCACTTCCCGACAGTCGCCCCCCCTCGCGCCCCTTCTGACTTCCACTTCGCCGTCGCCCACTTCCCGACAGTCGCCCCCCCCCCCCCCCCCCCCCCCCCCCCCCCCCTCGCCCCACTCCGACTTCCACTTCGCCATCGTCCACTTCCCGACAGTCGCCCCCCTGGCCCCCCCCGACTTCCACTTCGCCATCGCCGACAGTCGTCTCCGCCGCGTCGCCTCGTCGAGCGCCCGATGGCCCCTTGTCGGAAGCGGAAGAAGGTTCGTTTCAGTTTTCCGATTTCTTGCATTGCGAATCTCTCAGATTGTAATCCGATTTGCCTGGTTGTCTTCTTGTCTGTTCAAATCCGATCAGGATCTTATGGAGTCCCACCAAGATTCAGTACCCGGTGAGAGTAGTCGGCGGGCGGGAAGAGGGGGAATCGAGCGCGATCCTCAAAGGTAGATTCTTCACGTCCTACCAGCGGCTGCGTTCATCATCCTACCGTGCTGCGGCTTCGGATGATTCTGAAGACACTGTTTCCGTAAGTTTTCCGACTTAATCTCATCGTAGCATTGCGGTTGTTGTGTTTTTTTTTTTCGAAGTAATGCAATAACCGTGTGGAGAGAATAGGAGCAAGCAATTTATCCTGCCACATAGGATCGAAATGTGCCCGGTGTTCATTCTGACTCAATTTAAATGTTTAGTGACCGTTTGCTGCTCTAATGCTGTGTATGCTCAGTGTAGGCTCAATGAAATTGTTGGTGTAGGTCGCCTCTGTTTCTTTGATGTCGTGTAGGCTCAGTTTAATGTCAATCCATATTTGTTCGCAGGAAGACGAGGTTCCCTTGGCCAAAGTCTGCATCAGGTGTAACCCAAAGAAGGCTACTGACACAATTCAGATGCTGACACCTGATCAACACCATGAGATTTGTAAAATTGGTTTCGAAGACTTTTTGAAGCTTACGACAGATGGTCTTGGCAGTCGTGAGCTCCTTGTATGGTTAATGGACCCCATTGATCCTGTCGATATGTGCATCCATATTGAAGGAGGAAGGAAGTTGTACTTCACACCCCGTGATGTGCATCTCGTACTTGGACTTCCTCACACTGGCTATGGTTTGCCGGTGCAGTCTGAGGATGAGATTAATTCACAAATGGAGGCGTTGCGGGCGCACTTCAATATTCCTGACAAGTTTGTTAAGGTGAAAGGAGTTTATGTGAAGAAGAAATGTGACATCAGTGTGGAATGTCTGCAGGCAGAGATTCTGAAGAAGAACTGTGATGTCTTTACTTGGCGATGTTTCTTCATGATCCTTTCTGCTAGGTTCTTGTTTCCCACTGGGAAGTATAATGTGGGGCAGAGGGATATTGAGTTTGGAGTGGACCCAACCAAGCTCGGTGGAGTTGATGTTTCACAAGGTGTTTGGAATTTCCTCCAGAAGGCCGTGAAGGACTGGCATAACCGGGACAAGAGAACCCAGAACCCTGCGATTCAAGGATGCGGCCTTTTCCTGATTGTAAGTTTTGGTCGCCATCTTTCCTCCTAACTTGCCATTGATTGTTTGAAGCATATAATTGAGCATTGGTTAATTTCATGCATTCAGTTATTCTATCTGGACAATCTCCGCCACCAGATCACCCAGGCAGAACCTCACAAATACCCGCGGTCTTCGTACTACACAACTAAGATGCTGCAAACAATCATCAAAGATACGAGGTTCGTCGACGGCAACGGCAACGTTCAGTTCACTAAACTGCCGGTGCGTCCCCTGCTTCTCAGTTTAAGTCCCAAGTAGTGGAAATCTTTGTTTCTCATCATTTTGCTTTGACGTAATCTCTTATATTTCGTTTACGCCCTTGGTGGATGTAGTTGAAGTCCCGTGGCAACACTATCTACGGAGTTGGATTAGCTCATCGTGAAGATGGCAAATCGCCTGCCGCGCAAGAAGGTGTAAGCCCATTCCATCTTCCAAGCATGCGTGAACTGGTGGCTGCCATCTTTAGGGACCTCAGTCCAAGCGCCCGCATCCAGGCACAAGAAGCATTGGACAAGTATGATGCCGAATCGATTGTAGTACAAAATAGGATTGCCGCAGAACAGAGGAGGCTTTGCAACAGGCAGCTTGAATTGGCGCATTTCATTGTCAATCTGTTTCGTCAGAATCGAACTACCCAGGAAGCAGAAGTTCCACGCCCGCTGCAAATAGGCAAGTATACCATGGACCATTATCCCGTTTCGTCACTGTAGTCTCAGCATGATCTTAATTTTATTTTTCTCTATCCAGTTCCTCCTGATGCGGATATCCCGGATGATACAAACACAGATCTTTCTGGCTTCTCTATGGCCACGCGGAGAAGGCAGACACTTCAGCATGACAAGGCTCATGGGACTGAGAAGCCACATTCTGCAGCTGCTCCACAGCATGACAATGTAAATGTTTCTAGCATGGCAAACTCAGATGATCGGATGGAGAAGTCACATTCTCCAGGTGCTGGGGAGCATGAAAAAGAAGATGACCATGAGAAAGAAGATGAGCAGCCTGAAGATGAAGATCATGATGCTGCCAAGGCAAACTCAGATGGTCTGATTCAGAAACCACCTTCTCCAGCTGCTAAGGATAATGAAAAAGAAGATGAGCATGAAAAAGAAGATCAGCCTGAAAATGAAGATCATGTTGAAGAGCATGAAGATGAAGATCATGCTGAAGAGCATGAAGATCATTCCAAGGCAAACTCAGATGTTGTGACTCAGAAGCCACATTCTCCAGCTGCTCAACAGCCTAAAAATGAAGAACAATCTGCCAAGGCAAACTCAGATGGTGTGAGTGAGAAGCCAAAATCTCCTACTGCTGAAGAGAATGAAGATGAACATATTGCTGCCCACAATCTTCAACTGCTGAAGAGCATGAAGGCAAAGAAGCCAGATGATATGACTGAGAAAGCACAGTCTCCACATTCTCCACCTGCTGCTGAGGGGGATAGAGAAGAGGAAAAATCTTCGACGACTGGTGCTGAAAAAGAAATTATTTCTAATGGACCTCATGCTGATTCCAGCAAAGGTAATTTGACACAATTGATTCCCATTTGTGTGTGTTCGAGCTATTGTGCTGATGATTGTGTGCGCCCTTTGCAGTGACCAATGAGACGGAGAATGTTGGGGCCAAACTTCCTGAGACCGGCGCTGGGCATTCCGGTTAGTTTTCCACAAAGCGTATGCAGCTAAGTTGTAGGTCGGAACTTTATAGAGTGTATGCAGTGGCACTTGTGTGCCGGATTGTAACGTATTCGACAGTGGTAGTGGTACTGGTACTTTAGTCCCTTTTTTTCGCGGTGGTGTCCTTCTACAAACAATAAGACAATTAGAGTGTCTTCTGCAGATTCAACAAACTCTGATTTCGATTACACTTCCTTTCTCAACTTTGGAGAAGTGCCGCCTGTTTTGGAGTATGAAATTGCAATGAATAACATCCATTATGTACTGGAAGATCTTGATTTTACGAACCAAGCAGAAAATGAATCCGATGGTGATGCACGAAATATTGCTGCTACTGAGTCTGCACACGACACTGAAATCGTAAGTCCACTCTTCCCAAGTCCGTTACCTAGAACTCTCTCGTTAAAGTGTTGATTGTGTCTGAAAAGGTAGAACTCTTAGTTGTGGAGAGTACGTTGCTTCCTTTTGTTGCTTGTCGTGTCAGTCTCGGTTTGCTTCTTCTGCTGAACTTGTTTTTTTCTTTATTGTTTCCCTAATAGCTGCCTTTTGCTTAATTTTCCGATTATCATACTATCATGGATCTGCCTTTTGCTTTATTTTTTGTTTTCCAGAATCAGGTGCGCACGTTCCCGGCACTCATCATTCCCAACAAGAGAGCATCAGCTGACTCAGAAGTAACATTGGCCCTCCGTGAGCTCGTGTTTCACTCCAAGCATGAAAAGTAAGCTCTTGGTCGAATCAAAGGTCCAGATGCAGTTAAGTGTACATGTGTTTGGACCCTTAACTTATGAAACCCTTTTTTGCAGGACCGACCTGATGCAGTATGGATTCACCGTTGTTGCAGACGGCGGGTATCTCCGGCAGTCGTTTGCAGACGGCGAATGCACTGACTATGATTTCTTGGATGCTTTTGTTCGATGTGTCGATTCTGACGACAAGATCCACAGGCATAATTTACGCGAGGAAAGGCTGATTATTAACCCTACAGTACTGGTTAGTGTACCGACCGACCCTGTATCTAGACGTTTACTTTGTGTCCCCTTTGTATCGTGTCGTTATCAATTGATGAGAGCTATTTCTATGTCGTGTCTACGTGCAGGTAGTGGCCAACATCGAGGATTTCCCTAGATTTGGAGTTGAAAAATTCGAAAAACAAGACCTGGTTGATAAGTTGAAAGAGACGTTGCCCGACAATGTGAACTGGAATAAGCTGAAAGTGGTAAGTTACATGACCTCCAATGAGATGTATTTCTGTGACAGCAAGACCGGTGCAGATCTCTCTATTGATGATCGTCTACCCTAATGTTACAGATATTGATGCCGGTCCTCAACCATGGCCACTTTACGCTGTATGCCGTTAACTACGGATATCATCGAATTGATGTGATGGACACGCTAGATTATGAGGCAATCCAAACACGTTTTGAAGATATCCACGGGGACCTTGGCGTCAAGGTGATTGAGCGAATGCACGACGCTTTGGAGGTGGTGTCCAATGGTGCTTGTAAGAACTTTCTTAACCTGCCGCATCCAAGGTTCCCATGTCCAAAAATGGTGAACAAGAACGACTGCTGTTTCCTTACAATGAAGTTCATCGAGCACTACACTGGGGCGGAAGATTGCCTACTCAATGTGGTCAATCCGGTACGGTGTATGCCTTCCTTAAAGTTCGTGTATATTTAAGATATTTTCTATATAAGATCTGACCCATCTTGTTTTCCATTTGTCGCAGGAACATTCTGGCGAGCTGAGAGCTGACTACCTGCACTACCTGATTTTTCATCGAGAGAACGGTGCCAAGCTCCCTGATGAGTTAAACATGTTCATTGTCCCGGGGGTGCCGTACCCGGACCCGGCCCCTGCCTGATCGCCTGATCGGTGCGCATTTCATGTGCACAGCCGCAGCTTCGGCCTGATTTTGGACAGTTGACTTTTGGAATCTCAGCGTGTCCAGTGTGGATACTGTAAATGTAGTTGTACCCATGGAACACGCTATCAGACATCACTAGGGTTAGGAAACGTTCACTACGGCAGTGGTCACAATTCTTTTGAGTAGGGCATTGGTAACGACTCTAAGAAGGGGACGGAGTAGGGCAGTGCAACAATACTTAGCTTGGCTACCTTGCCCGTGCAACATGTTAACACGGCATGTGTAGAGATCCTCATGTTCATAGCATGGTAGTGTTTATAAATAGATGGTGGTGTTCTTAGCACCGTAGCTACCTTGATTCACAGAAATTAGTTGAAACATCACTGCTTAGTTCAGGCATTACACATGACATTAGATGACACATCACAGCTCACATGAGATCTTAGTTGAAACCACAGCTACTAGTTCACAGGAGATACGCAACAGCTCCACACCAAATTCATCAAATCGAACAAACAACCCCTTACACTAGCTTTATTGCACTTGATGTTGCGCCGGCCTGGGTCCTCGTCGCTCCAAGAGATCCAAAGCGCCGCCTTTCGCACGGGAATGCAGTTGCAGAACACCGCAGGCTCGTAGCCCAGCGGCTTATCTCGGGACGGGATCGGGGGATGTTCTGCCTCCGCGAACCACGAGGTCCAGCTCCCGTTCCCGGCCATGGCGCTGGCTGGCTAGGGTACGGGACGGATGGGAGAGGAGAGTGAGTGAGTGAGGAAAGGGCACGACAGAGCAAGAGGTTCCCCTCTAGCATTTTATATTCGACCCGAAATGTGTGACAGGTGTATGCCTATGTTGTAGCTTGGCCATTGCAAAAAACCGTGTATGCCTATCGCTGCAGTCGTCGTAGACCACGGATGTGACCAAATTATCAATTATACGATTCAGTGTAGACACATTACAACTGTTAGTGTATGTTCGGGCGATGCTTTGTGTCTACGCCGAATAAGTGGAACGGATACACTCTATTGTATACAGCAATACAAAATAAGTCATACTCTACTGGATTCGAGCTCAGATGAACCTTGCAAACACCAGCACAAGGTAGCTAGACAGACACAGACGTCTTCCACTTTGCACAAAAGCTAGAAGTTTTGCAATCTAGAACCTACTAACACCAAAAGGCCCGATCAGAATCTACTTCCAAAAGCCCCTATCAGAATCTACTTCCAACTTCTCATCCCCATAAGTACTAAGTACTAACACCAAAATCCCCAATCGTCATCTACCTGGCGCGGCGAAGTGCCCCGAGACGGCGGCCGATCGAGCTCGCCGCTGCCTTGAAGCCTCTGATGACGGCGGACACGGGCAGTCTCGGGTGAATGGTCGGCCCCATCTCCGGGTACAACCACACCAGGACAGCGAACGCAGCGCTGCTGGGCGAGGTGAGCGTGCGCAGCGTACGGCGAGCCTTCACGCGCCCCCATCTCGCGAGGCGCGGGATCCACCGGCCGCGGGAGTCCGCCGTGATGGGGAGGACCGGCTCCGGCAGCAGCAATGCGGTGGCGCGCCGAAGCAGCGTCCTCGCCACGGGCCGCCACAGCGCCGCGAAGACTGATGCCGAGGTGATGGCCACCACAGAGCGAACAGGGTTGCTCAGAACCAGCCAAATGTTCAACTCACCGATGACCTGCACGAAGCCGGCGGCGTGCGTCTGCGTGACCTCCAGGTTGTCGCCGGCAATACCGAGCTCTAAGTCGTCGTCGTCGTCCAAGTCAACACCGAGAAGAGGGGCCGCGGCGACACGCGCAAGGGCGGTGATGGCGCGGAGGCGCCCCTGCGCCACCTTCCACATCTTCACGGCTTGGCTAGGTGGTGGATCTGCTCGCTCGGAGACGGCTCCGGGAGTCGGCGCGCCGTCGGAGACCGCTCCGGGTTGAAGAGGCTTCGTAGCTTCGCCCCTGGAATGAAGAGGCGGCGCGGAGACGGCACGCGGGAGACACGGCGGGGAGTCGTCGCGCGGAGATGGTGCCAACCGGAGGGCGTCCATGGTCGCCGGCGCGGTTTTTGCGAGGAGAAAGCGAGGCGCGGCTTTGGGAGAGAGCAGAGCAAGGTGGAGTGTGCGGATCTTGTGAGGTGAGGCCGGCGCGATTCTTATACTAGAGCCCTAGCTGAGGAGTAAATGCGTTTTGCAGGCTCCATTGTCCAGCTCACATGAGTGTTCAACTGTTCATGGCAGAGGAACAGCAGGCCTGCAGAGCCTTGGTAGTGAATGAGTGATGCCCTTGGGGTTTTTGCAAGTGTAGTACTATTAGATGGGTGGTGTAGGGAAGGAGGAGCTTTGAGTGGTTAAGTGGAGTAGTGAACTGAACATTCTAGTACCAGCAGCAGGGTTGTGAGAAGCTGAGGGGCCATGGATGTAGTTGTAGTGCCCTACTAGTAGCAGCGGCAGGAGCTTGAAATGGGATGAGTTGCATGTTGTCTGTTTGCATGTTATTTTTGGCAGTACTTGCTGCTACATGTAGAGATAGTGGCCAGGTGGACCTTTGGGTCTCTTTGGTTTACTCATGCTTCACCAGTCACCACACAACTTGGTGCATTATTGCTACCAAGATGGAGGCCACCAAGATGGGATTTGGGGATGTTTAAAAACAAAAAACATGGGATTTGGGGGTGACAGTGCTTCCCCTCATCCCATCTCCTCCTTGCTATGGTGCAGTGTACCCTCAGTGTTATTGTTGGCGTAGGTTTCATTTAATACTCGTGTATGCCCAACTTTGTCTGTGTCTGTCCCTATTTGTTGTTAACCGTCTATACCATAATTATCATGGATAGACACAATACGATCCGCATAAACCAAATTCGGCTGTTCCTATGGTAGATTCAAATAACACAATACTAAATATATAGCATCTTGCAAATACATAGCCCAATACGGAAACTACATTCCCTGATCCATAATGCTCTCAAACAGGGATTCCAGAATAGTGTCATCCGCAAATACTTACGCCGTCCTGGTATTCAACTCCATGCACCTAGACATAAGCTAATTGCGAGCCGAATATACACCAAAAGCCAGATATAGAGACATGCTCAATGTTTGTAGGGAGAAAGGTCTTCACCGGTTCACCCTGCTGTGTCATGTCAGCCAACAAAATGTAAACGAGTACACCCTGGTGCGGCGTTGTCACTCATGTGAGCATTTCCTTTTCCTTGGGGTGAGCTTGACCTGTGAACACTCCACAGGCACCCAAGGCTGGAACTCATCTCTGCGCCATCCATCTTCAGAATTCATGACTGTACTTGTGGTTGCATCCGCCGCGGGTCCGGCGGCTTTAGGAACAGGTCCATTCGACGCATCCTCATCTTCTTCCTTCCTCTTCCTGCCCAACGTCAGCCTGTGCTTGCGGTTTCTGACCCTGTGTAAAACATTAAGAACACAGAAATCACACAAATAGGGTACATGTAATTATAGCCTTATGGAGTGTAGGTACATATGGTATAGAGTGTTTACCATTTCTTTGGTCCTGTGAAGATGCATTTGGCACTGCCATATCTGTGACCATAATCACCACAATTCCTGCACTTCGATTGCCTCTTCAACTTGGTACTCTGCTCAAAGCATGATGGGATCCTATTCTTCTTGTCTCTGCCCGGCCCCCTCTTCTTGAGAATAGGCGGCTCCAAGTGGAAACCCCTATCCCGAATTGGCCACTGGTTTCTGTCAGGAAGTGGTGGTATCGTGTCTGCATAAGCCTCCCTGAACATGGATATGTTGAAGTAGTGATGTATGAAGCTATCCATTTTTGCATTTCTCAGGGTTTTGATGAATGCCAATCCATGGACACAGGGTTTGCCCGTGATTTGCCATTCCCGGCATGTGCACTCAAGCTTAGACCAGTTCACGACATGTCTCACTAGATCTTCCTTTTTTCGCAGCTCTATGACTTGAGCTTCAAGATTAGAGCTTTTGATGACTCTGTATTCCTTCAGATTCCTCGTCCTTGCATTCTGCATGTGAATCACAGTAGGAAGGATTTCACTACCAGCTTGACTGAGCTTCTCCGCAAATTTTGCCCTCTTGTAACGAAGCAGCATTATCTTTTCCCTTATGTGATCAACCAATGAGTCCACTGGGAGATCTTTCAAGTCCTTCACCCACGAATTCCAGGATTCAGCCAGGTTGTTGTTGACGTGCTCACATCTGTAAACAGTGTTTAGTGTAGACACATCAAATATCCATAGAAAACAATTTCGTATAAACAGCAAAAAGGGTATGATGCCTATTTATTTAGTGTATCTCATTGGAAGATATGACAGTGTATACCTGACATGCATCGAGAATTTGCTTCTGGCCCACAGCAGATTGTGGTGTTCATCTAGCCATTCTTTGATCTTGGGCTTTGCAGTGAACACCTTGTTCAAATGTCTTTGATGTTTGTCAGGACAGTATGTATATGCAGCGGCATACATGTCTGCAAATAATGGCCCGCTGTACCTCCTCTTCAAGTTGTCCATTAGGTGTTTAAAGCACTCCCTATGTTCAGCTGCTGGGAAAACGGTCTTCACAGCTTGCAAAAGACCTTTACTGGCATCACTGGAGATGCAAAGGTGCTCACCATCAGTGCAAGGCGAAATGCACTCCTTCAGCTGCTGCATAAACCACGTCCAGTTGTCAATAGTCTCGGTATCAAACAGTGCAAATGCAACTGGGAACATCCAGTTGTGCCCGTCCAATGCGTTTGCTGCAGCCAGTTGACCACGCCACTTTGAAGTAAGTGCTGTGGAATCTATGCTCAGATATGGCCTGCATCCATGAGTAAATCCAATCATACAAGGGGCTAGGCAACAGAAAAATCTTGAGAAGTGAGTGGCATCTCCTTTCTTCACAGTATCGATCACAACATGACTGCCAGGTGAACTTAACTCTATCTGATCCTTAAACCTGTAAAGCCAATCGAAGCTATCATCATATGACCCATATATCTTGTCCATCGCCCTTTGCTTTCCTTTCCACACAGTTGTGTAGGGAACCTCAATTCCATATTTCGTATATAGATCATTCACTAGATCAACTGCCCTATAACTTGGCTTGTTCTTCACAGTAGCAGTCACCCTGTCAGCCACCCACGCCTGAGATGCCATCCTCGAAATTTGACTAGTAGATGAACAAGTGTGGTCCCCTGTGTTGATTTGGATTCTTGCAGTGCCGTCTGCTTGGGATTTGCCAACGATCCTCCATGGACATCCATCAGCCATGCAATGAGCCCTGTAAGAATCCTGGTTTGATTTTTCGGTTCCTAGATTAAACTCAGACTTGATGGCATGTTGCTTCACAGCCGTCTTTAAGTCATCTATGCTCGGGTAATACAAACCAACACTGAGATCTGGGTCATCCCTGTCCCAATCAAAATATGGGATGACTTCCTTCCCGTCGTCGACCGGTAAAGCAGCATCGTCTTTCTCATTCTCAAAATCATATGGTATGACAGGAGTTGGCTGGGCTCCTCTCCTCCCTTCCTTTTGTGACGCAGCTCTAGCTGCTGCGGCAGCTGCAGCTGCAGCTGTAGCTTCAACCAGATCTACGTCACGCTTAACGAGAAAATTCTCATATATATCTTCTTCTTCAACAAATTCGAGGATGTCATCATCTCCCAAATCTAATGGATCATCAAAGAATTCGCTCCAATCGAAGTCTCCTTCTGACCTCATCTTCTTGGATGGTCTTGCTGCATCTGCTGCTGCTGCCAAGCTTGGAAGAGCAGGAGGTGGTTAAGGATCACAAGCTGCAGGTATTGCACTCGGGGTCGTGCCTGCCCATACAAACACAGAGAGTTATACCCTCATTTATCCACTAGCTTACAACATTACGAAGCATACTAGCACTACACTGATAGGTGTCACCGCCTACACGTGTGTATTTCTCAGCAACAACAAGACGAAATCAGTCTAGAAATACAAAATAAAAGCAAGCTTTTGCGAAAAATTAGTTGCGAATGAGAAAACTGCTCACCATGGGGACCACTTGAAGGTGTATCACTTGCTGCTGCTGTTGCCATGCTTGGAGGAGGAGATGGTTGGGAGTCACCACACGCTGCTGTTGCAACCGGGGTCGTGCCTGCCCCCCCCAAAAAAACATACAGTTATACACGCATTTATCCACTAGCTTACACCAACTCGAAAAATACTAGCACTACACTGATAGGTGTCACCGGCTACACTTATGTATTTCTCAGCAACAACAAGATAAAATGGGTTGCGAATGAGAATATTTGAACTTAGAACTGGTGCAAGGTGAAACATTCACTAAAAACTAGTGCATCGTGAAAATATGGTTCCAAAACCTAGTGTTTTGTGCAATTCACTCAAGATTTTAAGAAAAAATAGTTGCGAATGACAAAAATGCTCACCCTCGAGATCACTTGGACGTGTATCAGTTGCTGCTGCTATTGCCATTGCCATGCTTGGAGGAGGAGATGGTGGAGACTCACCAGCAGCTCCTGTTGCACTCCGTTTCGTGCCTGCGCAAAAAAACACAGAGTTATACATGAATTTATCAATAAAGGCAAGATTTTGTCAATAAAGGCAAAATTTTGTTAATAATTAGTTGGGAATGAGAAATCTGCTCTCACCCTGGTGATCACTTGGAGGTGTATCACTTTCTGCTGCTGTTGCCATGCTTGGAGCAGATGGTTGGGAGTCACCAGCTCCTGTGATCACAATGCTTGATCTAGTAGATAAATCTGGAAATACAAAAATAAGATCAATGGGAATCAGGATCTTCAATTGTCTCCGCTGCACTTTTGAGGAAACTAAGTTCGGAATGTAAAAACTTCTTACCCTGGGGATCAGGATCTTCAATGGTCTCCGCTGCACTCTCACGTCCCCTTTTTAGAGTTTGTTTCCGAACAACAGACACAGATAAATTCACATATCTTGTATCAACGCAGTCATTGATCAAGCCACGAAGGATTTCATTGGAAACTATCTTGACTGCATCAGGTGGTTGCTTCTAAAGGCCCCAGAAAACAGGGGTGTCACGATCATCCCATGTTACACTTTTGGCAAGTTCATTCCTCAGGTCATCTAGAGTAACGGACTCATTGAACTTCCACTCAACTTCTGAGGGATCAAACGATGCCTTGTTCCCGACGATAACCATTTCTGAGATAACGACGTGAAACCTGTAGGGGTCATTGCTCCAAATAGGCGGCTTAGGCGGTGTTGCGGGTCCTTTCTTGCCTCCTCTCTTAGGTGTTCTTGCCATCTTCTTAGGCGGTGCCCTCTCATCATCAACAATGTGTAACAACAAAGGCACTTCTTTCGTATCAGAGTGATGGCTAAACAAGCTGACAAGGTCCTTGGTGCTAAGTACCTAGACTGGCTCGTCACTATCCTTCACTAGTGCCCAAAGCTCAGTTTTTGTATTCTCCTTCAATCTCACCTGAACGGCAATTTGATCTTGCAGCTCCTCAAAACTAGAGGATCTTAAACAAAAAAACTGATGTAGTTTCCTAACAGTCTCTGAACAATCCCCATCAATCAGTACTTCCTTGGTCGTCAAATTAATAGTGTACAGATCATCGAAGCTGGAGCTACGCCTCGGCTCTGCCACTGCCACTGATGATGCTGGTGTCCTCTGCTCTGGTGCTGATGCTGCCCTCTTCGCTGCGGCTGATGCTGCCCTCGTGTGCCTCTTTACCTCTTTGCCTTCCTTGCCAGCACACACCTTTCTCACCCTCTTTGTCTTCGTGGTGCTCACAGGCTTTGCTACCTCTTTCTCTACAATTTCGACAAGCAAGGGCACATTTCTAGTTTCAAATCTTTCCACAAATAACATCTGCAAGTCTCCGGTGCCGCGCAGCAACTCCAGATCTCCACTATCTCTATTCTTTGCCCAAAACTCATATTTTTGACTGGGTTCCAATGTTATCCTCTTGTCAGTCTCTTCTTTCAGAGTCTCGAAAGTACACAGGTCATCGGCGAGAAACTCGTATCTTGACCTCACAAACTTTTCCCCATCGGCAGCTACTCTGACACCCAGAAGAATTCTGTATGTGCCCTTCGGCGGTTTCTTCCTGCACTCAGAACAAACATGGATTCTGGGTCATTACCATATACACCCATCTGTCCCACGACATATTCAAATGTTTACGTATGCAAATCGAAGACAAAATGGATGCATCGGTTCAAGAAAAGTGTTCCTATGGCCGCCGCGAATGTGTACGTAAGCCCCAAATGAACACTGTTTGACCAATACCGAAACAAAAAGAATAAAGAACAGTGTGCATAAATCATTGGCGGAATCAGTGTATAACGAGGTGGTACGTGGGGAATACCGAACCGTTTACTCGTGTGACAAAACTTCTGCAGTGCAATGGTACACGCTATACACTGAAATGTACATCGACCGACACCATAAGGTCTACACCAATTGTTTCAGTATAGTACAATGAACTAGTAATTCGTGCATCTGGATTACGACGTACACTTTTGAGTCTACACTATTTATTTTGCGTATTTTACACTGCAAATATATCATCCCATTCCTTCGGCGGGAAATCAGTATTTTGTGCATGAGGACGTCATATACGTTAAAAATATTTAAGGCCTACACTACATTCTGGCGGTATACTCGAGATAAATATGTGTCCTACGACCACAACGGAGTACCAAACGAACAAATCTGGGGAAAACGAGAAATATTCCTCACCCTGGAGGCGTGTTGCACAGGAACGACATGCTGCACCACCAAATCAATCACACCGGGGGACAAAACCTTGAAACTGTTTACAGTACAAAAGAAATCTGTTATACAAAAGAAAGACCGGGAACGAAGAAAATCAAAGAAAAGTGCAAATAAAGGATGAAATGTGGTTCCTCCGGAGAAACCAGTGCTAGGTTGCCATGCTCTATCCATTGTTGTAGACCACAAATTGGCGCCAACCAAAAATGAAAGAAAACTAAGAAAGGTAAACAAAAGAGTTGAGACCAAGAATCCATTGCAAGATTGCCATGCTCTATCACATGACCACAAATTCGTGAGACCAAGAAATGCAACAAAAAGAAGAAAGGCATGAAAACAAGAAATAGCGTCTAAGGATCCGATTATTTATTGAATCTTACCTTTTAAACCGCTGCAAATCTTGGTAGAAATCCAGGACCAGCAACGACGGACGGCCACCACGACGCCGGCCTCCCTTCACTGCCATGAATTTCATGCAAATGACACCTGTTAGGAGGAGAAGCAGAGGAGAGGAAGTGGAGACTGGGGAGAGACGGAGGCAGGGAGGGGACGAACTACCTGCTGCGTGCGCCTGGACCGCCGCCACGGCCGGGGGTGTATGCTGCAGCAGCTCGTGCCAGGGGCAGTGTGTATGCTGCTGCACAGCCTCGGCAAATATAAACCACGTCCCCGAGGGCGCTTTCGTCCAGGCGAAATTCGAACAGGGATACACTTGGTAATTTGAAATTGTTTGCCACGTCACAGCACTCAAAAGTGACGCAAGATGGCTGAAAAACGGCCCGGAGTCCTATTTGAGCAAAGATGATTGTTGGGCCGGTCTTATTTCAGCAAACACGCTCGGGAGAGGTTTATTCGGGCGAAGCCCATTCGGGAAAGTCCTAAATCCTCAAATTCCCCCCGATATGGTGGTGCATGAGCAATGGAAGTTTCTTTCCGGTTAAAGGGCCTACTTGCTTTTTTTTTTCTTCTTCTTTAAGATACAAACAGGCCTAATAACTTGATGGGCCTTGGAAAATAGTCCAAAGCAGTTCAACAGAGGAAGTCAGCAAACCTGGCGTGGTGGAAACACAACTCAGGCGACCAACCAAAAAGAACTCAACGCGGTCTCCCGTCCTTCGCCGCCGCCGCCGGTTGCTGTGCCTTGTCGGCGACCTCACAGCCACCGGCGAGACGAACAACAAGTTAGACCCCTTCTCTCTTTGAGAGAGGGGCGTCGATTTCGTCTTGCTCCCCGCTCTCGACTCAGCTCCGACTGGATTGGGGTGCAGATCCACCGGGACCCGGATCGGGTCCTTTTATTATCGGTAAGCAACCTGAGATTGAAGCATTGCTCTTGGATTTGGGATTCTTCTTAATAATGATCGTCTGTTTAGTTGTGCTGCGAGCAATAAAAACGATTCTAAGTCCATTAAATTAGTTGCGCGTTTGCTTGCTGTTAATCATTCTAATCCATATATTTATTTCTGTCCACTTGTTATTCGATTAAATTCTTCTTTTCGGTGCGCAAGAGCATCCCAGCATCAGCGTAGTTTAATTTTATTCTATTTTTGGCTTTCAGCTGAACCCCCAATCCCATGCCCAAGGTTTAGTCCGGCCAAGGTTTCTGCTGGGATTAATTGCACAATAGCCATGTGGAGGTTAAAACAATTGATGCCCAAAGAGCAACCTGCTGGCCTTGAGGGCCGCAACGTTGATGTTGGCAATGTCAAGGTGCACGTCCGGGAAGCCATAGCCGAGGGCGGGTTCTCATGTGTCTATGCCGCAAGGGACATGGTGAATCCAGCAAAGCAGTATGCGCTAAAGCACGTGATCATCCAAGACGAGGAGTCACTGGAGCTGGTCCGGAAGGAGATCATGGTCATGCAGTCGCTCAAGGGGCACCCGAATGTGGTCACGCTCATCGCGCACGCGATACTGGATATGGGCCGGACAAGGGAGGCACTGCTTGTCATGGAGTTCTGCGAGAAGTCACTAGTTTCGGTATTGGAAGGCAGAGGTGCGGGTTACTTTGATGAGGAGAAGGTGGCACTGATCTTCCGGGATGTTTGCAATGCTGTCTTTGCGATGCACTGCCAGACACCGCCAATTGCTCACAGGTGAGCCATCCACTTTCCAGCCTATGCACAATGCTTCAGCATGGAGTACTCGGTTTTGCATACCTTACTGATACATGCCTTGGTAGTCTTTTTGATTGTCAAACAACATTAATTAATGGCTGAAAGTTTGTGTTGCTGGTTGAAATGACACCTGTATGTCACAATAATGTCAATTGTATACAGTAAAACATGTTATTCAGTGGCGGTAGGATCAACAATATCGGTGCTGTATAGCCTTGAGTAGTGGACACTGTAAAGAGTACCTTTGTCACCTCTGGTTGTGCTTGTGCGAATAACACTTGTTTGTGTTGGTGCTTTTTCATGCCCCATTTGCACTTTGTTGCTTTGCTTTCTTTTGAGGCATTTGGACTCCAGTTGGTTGTACCTACAATAGATACTCGATTACTTTTAATCGGTCTCCTGTGCCCTGTCCCAATTTCTGTTGTTGTTCATTTGTAACCTCAAGAAACGTTTATGTTGAGTATTATTTCATAGCGGTGACAGCAAATATATTCATGTTCAGGGACCTAAAGGCTGAAAATGTTCTTCTTGGTGCTGACGGGGCATGGAAGTTATGTGATTTTGGCAGTGTATCTACAAACCATAAGCGCTTTGATAAACCTCAGGAGATGGGCATTGAAGAGGATAACATCAGGAAGCACACCACTCCTGCATATAGAGCTCCAGAGGTTTATATTAAAATCTCTGTTTTAAGCCCTTACGCAGCTTTGTCAACATATTTAATCATTGTATTCTTGTTCACTTGATTGTAGATGTGGGACTTGTACAGGAGAGAGGTTATCAGTGAGAAAGTAGACATATGGGTAAACCATCTCTTCAGCTAATACACCATGTTCTATTTTCTGTAAACATGTCTAATTCTAACAAATCTTTGTTAACACTATTGAACTACTATCTTTTTCTTGTATCTGATTGATTACTTGTTGTGCCTTGAGTTAAGATAGTGGTGTTTTACAGGCTCTTGGATGTCTCTTGTATCGAATCTGCTACTTAAAATCAGCTTTTGATGGAGAATCAAAACTTCAAATACTTAACGGGAACTATCGTATCCCGGAGTTACCAAAGTACAGTGCATCAATTACAAGTTTGATCGAAGACATGCTTAATTCTTCTCCAGATGCCAGACCAGACATTACACAGGCAAGGGCTTTGCTTGATTGGCCATTCACTTCCATGAATTTAGGTTAGTCTTAATTAGTGCATATGCCGTGAAAGTGAAATGTAAAAGGGCCTTCTGTTTCTCTTTTGTTGATAAATGTATTTTATAGGTATGGTTCCGTGTTAATGAATTACTTCCGTTGGAGCTGCAAAAGGATTTACCTGATGGATCACCTTCTGGATCAGCATTTGAGTTGCATACTGCTGTGGATGAAGGTTTGTTTACTACCATCTCATTTGATGGAATGATCTGTATACAAAGATCAGAAAACAAAAATGCTCCACTGTGAAGTCTTAAATAAACTTCTTCTTTTTTGTGCTAGATGCACAGTTTTTGTTCCTTCTCTGGGTCTTGAACATTTTTTCTTTTTGCATGAAAATTGTTAACTGCTTAGTTAATAATGTGAAACTATTTCTTTCAGTGCCAACCGGACTGCCTCAGAAGAGCTCACCTTCACCCTCAAGAGAGAACGTGAAGAGTACCATAGAATCTTCCAACCCGAAGGCACAAGGTACTTCAAGCACTACGGAAAATAAAGGTTCCATAGGAGCATTTTGGTCAACTCAGCATGCTCAGGAGCTAGCTTTTGTCGATGACAAATGGTCAGCTTTTGATAAAGAGCAAGCCACCTCAAATCAAGCACAGGATAGAAAACAAAACACACCAGCTCATAGTACATACCGAAAATCTCTTTCTGCATCTGTTGATAGTTCCCCTGGTGATTATGAAATAAGATTTTCTCCAAATGGTTCGGAATACGGGCTAGAGAAAACCAAGACGGCGAAAACAGAGAATAAAACCACCGCAGAGACTACTGGCTTCAACGCCTTTGTGGCACACTTCGATACTGTTAATATGAACTTGCAAAACAATGTGAGTACTTTAAAGGTGACTAGTAAATTGAAAGAACAACAGCTGGAAGCTGAAGTGACTTTACTCAAGGAACAATTGAAGATCGCAAACTTGGAGAAAGAAGAAATTTCATTGAAGTTTGATAGATTATCTGCCATTTGCTCTTCTCAGAGGCGAGAGATACAGGAGCTTAAGAAAGCTCTAACGACAGCTTCAGCAACGCCTCCATCTAAGGAGTTACAAGAAAATTCAAAGCTTGAACTCAGCCCGCAAAGTACAAACCTCGATACTCCGGTATGATTCTCATCTATTATGAGACTAAGCTTCCCGTTATACTTGATTGTAGACAGTTTTCAATTTTCACTTTTCAGATCCAGTTAACTCTCTAAAAGGTAAATACTGTTGCATAATTGAAATTGGCCAGCTTAGCCAAACACTTAGAAGTCCAACTTTCCCATTTGACATTTCTATTAACTCTATGCTAAAATCCAAATCCTTTACAGCATGCTCCACTTTTGTACTTACAAGGAATCTAATAAAATATTATATTGGTATTCACAGCCCAGGGAGAAGATTGAAGGAACCCCGCCAGAACTTCGGCAAGGCCTATTTACATCAAGTCCTGGTACACCAAGCCCTGATTCTAAGCCATGGCCAGCTTTTCCTGAACCTGAAGAACCAAAACCTCATGTAGCTGTCAAGAATGCCCACCCCAGGTCGGTCCGGACTCTGCGGGCATCAAATAGCACCAAGGCGAGCACACTTGGACAGTCAAAGACAAGGATTGGTGCCGATCCATTTGCTTTTGGTCAAGATAGTTTTAAGGCTGATCCCTCAGGAGCTGTACTTCCTAAGGTATCAAATTTAGGAAATACCTCTCAGCCCATTCAAAATCTTAATGATGAAGAAAAGAAAGACGACTCCTTCCAGCCAGCTGGGTGGACCGGGTTTTAGTTTTACTACATCGATTCATGGTGATACAATATGCCAAAAGATGTGGTTCTCTGTGTATTATATGAATTATGTGGAGCTAGGATTGATCAAAATGAGTCAGGGTACATATAGTCTTGGTGATATTGCATACAGAACAACCTAGAAATGTCTGCACTGATTGAGGTACGTTCACAACGCTCTTGTACAA
This sequence comes from Eragrostis curvula, assembly GCA_007726485.1. Lineage (NCBI taxonomy): Eukaryota > Viridiplantae > Streptophyta > Magnoliopsida > Poales > Poaceae > Eragrostis > Eragrostis curvula. The sequence goes on from RWGY01000192.1 coordinate 19,365, forward strand.
TTGTTCTGGTGCTTAATTCGCATCATGTAGCATCCGGTTGTAACATATAGCACACATGTATGTTGTGACTTGCAAATAATTGTTAGATGTTAGAAATACGAAGATGGTTTTCTCCATAGACAGTATGGTGTTATATCAATGTCAATAATGAACTTTTCCACATGCTATATTTATTGTGGTTATCCATTGCCAAGTCAGATAAAGTAGTTTCCATGCAATGGTAAATGACCACAATACTCACTTTTTTTTGTCACAGTTTTAATGTTGAGTCACATAAATAATAATTCTCATGAATTTCTTGTGTTGTGATTGTTGAGTTTATTCGATTCGATGATAACATGCATTGGCTATTCGGATCAATTTTGGGGTCAAAACATACATTTTACAAGCATGATCTTGTACTGTTTCCTTCAGTTATCCTTGTACTGATGAAATAACCCCTCCCTGCAAACAAACAAAATCACACACAAATGAAGTTTAAGAACAACTGAAGTGTGGAATTCTGATAAAAACATGTTGAGGTAGGCCTTGTATATGGTAAGACAAAATGCTTACCGTCCACAGATCATGAGCATCAACGATGGTTGATGAATTAAAACCAATGCTGCTCCAGCTTGCAGTAGTGTTAGCTCACTAGACCCTTTGTTCCATAAAACCAGAGCAACTCTCCCGCGACTCAGTGGACCTGCCCAAACCTAAGCACAAGACCATGGGGCATAAACTAAGTGTTACATGACATAGATGCCAAGCAGCTTTTACTTTTATTGTACTTATTGGTCTCCATCCTGTTGCACTTTGCTCCCTTGCACTCCAAGCTCATCTGCTCATGAATCATTTAGTTTAGTGTTGTATAATCTCTAGATTGGAGACACAAAGGAGTGGTCACTGTGTTTTCTTGACATTGGTTGACTGCAATGACATTTTTATTGCTGAGTATTTCCTTGGTTTTGTCGTTCATCGAGCGCATGTCACAGCCAATCAAGAGAGGTGCCTGCATCAAGTCTGATTAGCATCATGGTGTTGCAAAATAAAAAATTAATCTAGTATAAATAGTTTGACGAATGCTTCTGCTGTGATGATTTCATCTTAGTACCTTCACCAGAGCCCATATGCTGAAATGGGAGCGGTATTCCTCTGTTGTCATCCCCCCATTTCCAACTTCCAGCATGTCGGAGTCTGAAAGAATAAAAAACAGCTTATTCATTCTCAAGATTTTACAGGTTTGAAATACTAACCATTCCATCCACTGGGCCCTGCATATGACGCCCATTTGTCGTTTGCATCAGCTTTACTCATCATGCTATAACATTGGGGTGAAACAAAATGCATGAGACATTGGTAAGGATAATGAATATAGTACTGTGATCTTCGCAGTGATCTGGCATATTTTGTCTGGGCAGTTGGATCCTATCAGGAACTTCACCTTGCCCAACTGTCTTTGATATCACCAGTTGTCCTCCAACTGTTTCCTACACCACTTGCCCATGTTGCTGGTTCATTTTGCCCCCTACAAAACAATATCATTTTTTAAAACAAAATGATTGAATGCAAAGCCTTCATTCTACACTAAAGGCTGGAAAAGCAAGGAACCAAAAAAAAAACTACCATTTGCAGAGGGAGAAGAAAATATTCCTCCCAGAATTCAGAAGTGCTTTGCTGATTGTGTTATATCTGCATTTTGTTGCGAGCAGATTTCAGTCTACCTAGATAGGAGAAACCGTTTAAGAGTTCTTGTTATTATTTGTTACCTTGGCCTTGGCTGAGGCCTGATTCCTGGCTGTTGTAGTTATCATACTTCAAGTAGTCGAGTACCTTTTAATAACAAATGTAAGTTAAGTTTGGAACCAGGAAAGAATGGCATGATCTTGACTAGCTTAAAATTTTGATCTTATTGAAACTTTGATGATACCCAAGATGCGAAGGTTTTTGCATCTTGCTCTTCGTGTCCAAGCGAACCTCAACCTGGCATGAAAGTGCTGCATGTTCACAACCTGAAAAGAGAAAGATTAATGTATGGATAGAAGCAACAAACTTAGAGCGAAGATCCATTGAACTTGAGTGAACATTGCTTCTGGTCCTTTTTTCTGCCGCTTTCTGTGATTTCTTTTTTTTTTTGGGCATGTCTACATACCCTATGTCACCGCATATTCCAAGCTTCAGACCCTTTCTGTGCACATAGTCTGCCAAGGCTCTTATTCCTGATGGGAATGTTGATGCATTTGCTGCTAGATTACCCTGTAGAATGAAGAGAACTGAACGTTATCTTTTTTTTTTTATCAAACTGAATCATTTGATTTCACAGACCTCGCATGGTTTCCTAAAAGATCTTTCCTATTGTTTTCCTACTTTGTCAGCATCAGTTTTTTTTTTCCTTTTAGCTTGAACTTTGTTTTTCGACTCTATAATCTGCATATATTATTCTTTCACCTTTTTATTTTGTGAAAGGCAGCGTCAGCTTCGTATTAACATAATCATTCCCTACAAATTATGGCCAAGATTATCTCCAGAGGCTCATTAAACCAAGCTAAACCTGCAAACTGATCGGCTAGCTTAATTAGCTACAACATGAGCTGCCTCATTACACCTACTGACAGAAGAAAAGAATGCAAAAGGATGCCCACTAATCAAGTTCTTTACATCACGAACAATGACTGCAACATGAGATCGATTTCAACTATGAATTAATATTCTTAATAATGCTTTGATTTGACAGAGGCAACAGTTAACTAGTTCTTTCATTATTTACTGACCTGGGGATCCCTATCATAATCTGCCCAACAATCATTTGCAGTTACCCAAAATTTTGTCAACTGAAAAACGGTGAAAAGGAAATGTATGGAGGAGATAACATGGTAAAGATATATGTCTAGAGATTACCTATGTTGATGTATTCATAACCAAGCTTTGCGAGGCCACTGTCCACCATGGCATCAGCTGTACAATGAAACAGGGTAACCGATCTTTTAGCATTGTGTGGCGCAACTGCTATTGATTTGAGGCAGCCTTCACGGGTTTGTCGAATTATCTCTTCATTTATTTTGCAGCGGAAGTGGTTCCAACTATTCCACCTGAATTTTTCAGTCAGTTAAGAAATGTGCTGGTTCGAAAAGGAAAAATTCAGAACTTCTATGAGTGGCCATAAAACCATTCACCACGTTCATGTGCATACAGTTTGCCACTCATTTTTTGAGGTTCACATGCAAACGAAAAATGGAATAAAAAACAAAGAAACCGACATGAAACACCAAATCATATCACAAAGGAAATCAAGAAACAACACAAACGCTAGAAGATCGGTTACCCCATCTGGGGCGTCCGGCCAAGGTCATTCTCCAGAGCGGCTCTCCACGCCACCCCCGTTGTCAGCAACCTCGCCAGTCGGATGGCCATCGACAGCAAGAAGAAGAAAGCGCAGAAGAGTGCGCTGGCTGCCATATGATGAAGAATTGAAGATGAGCGCTGGTTGGTGCCTCGTTACAGCAAGTGATTTGTGGTCCTTAATATCTACTGGTTTCTAGGTCGACATATATAGCAATTGGTCAGTGTCAAGAGCAAGACAAGGGTTTTGTCACGAGCTTCGGATCCCACGAAGCCGGACAATAAGGCCGGCTCAGGCGAGCTTTACTTTGGTTGCTCCACAGGCTGATAATGGTCCTTTGTCACTGATTGATTATTATTTGTGTACATTAATCCCTGAGTTATTAAACCTTCGGATGAGCATTTGTTGGAATTCAAATCTTAGATGGGAGCGGATGTATTCCTGCACCACCTAAGAACAGTTTCAATTTCAAGTCTGATCAAAGAAATGCTATGCAAGGCAGGACATTACATAGGCAAAGGATTTCGGTCTATTGGCAATTTACTTCTATGAATTCGCTGGTCCTGATCAACGTTTACACAATGAATGTGCAATGTACAAAAGACCATTATGGATGTAGTTTCATGTAAATGTATTGTTTCCGCTGGAGCTGCAAAATAATGTTCTATTCGTCTGCATTTGAATGTGGAAGAGGGGTTTGAGTAATAGTGCCTTCTCCTATTGTGGAGGAGAATGAAGACCCTGCCTGAAGCAAGGGCCAGCCTTTTATGAAGAGCCAAAAGATCAAGCAGCTCTAAAAGGACTCTAACCAAGGTCCAAACTCTGCAGTCACAATTGGCTATATCTAAGTTTAGAAAAAGGAATCAAGGCAATTCCTCTAAAATAAAAAGGGACCATGGCAAGCTCGCTTCAGCAATCGAAAGAAGTGGTACTCCACTGCCCCAATAATCTTTATTAAGCAGTCTGTATTTGAATTTTACTACATTCATTCATGTTGAGGGGTGTATGTAGGTACATTTGGCGATGCTTTTGTGCATTTTTTGGAATTTGTAAATAATCGCTATATATTAGAACGAGGATCTTTTCTTTCTGTATAGAGATTAGAACGAACTTGGAAATAACCACAATACACTCCCTTTGTTTTATCATAGCTGTTCATGTTAACTACATTAGTATTAGTTTCCTTGAAATGATTTATTCAATAGTAGCAAACAATAGCGAGAGTCCATTCTATTTTGGGGTCAACACATACATCTTGCAAGCATGGGAATCTACTGTTTGCTTCATTTCTCTTTGCACTGATGATATAACTTCATCCTGCATACAAAAAAAATCACACAAAAAAGAAAGTTTAAGAACAACTGCAGCACACGATTCAAAGAAATTATGTTATGGTGAGAATTATATATAACTAAACAAAATGCTTACTGTCCAGAGATCATGAACATCAACGACAGTTGCCGGATCAAGACCAATGCTGCTCCACCTTGCAGTGATGGATGCACCAGCAGGCCCTCTGTTCCATAAAACCATAGCAACTCTACCCCCGCTTAGTGGACCGGCCCATACCTAAGCAGACGAACATTGGCATGAACAAATTTTTTCACTTTCTATATCATATTATTTTATATACTTCACTTACTTCTTGGTCTCCATCTTGTTGCACTTTGTGCCCTTGTGCCCTTGTACCCCATGCTCATCTATTCATTAAACATTGAAGCTTAGTATAATGTATCTCATATATGGATAGACAAAGGAACGAGCGCTGTGTTTTCTGGACCTTGGTTAACTGCAATGACATTTTGATTGCTGAGGATCCCCTTGGTTTCATTGCTCCTTGAGCTGATGTTGCAGCCAATCACGAGAGGTGCCTGAGTTAAGTCAGTCTAGCATCATTACTCGACTTGCAAAATGCGAATGAATACAGTGCACACTATTGTTGGCATCCTTCTATTCTGATGGTTTGTGCCTGACACTAATCCAAATGAGTGCATTTTATTACCTTTGCTAGCGCCCATATGCTGAAATGGGAGCGGTACTCCTCAGTGGTCATTCCCCCGTTTCCGACTTCAAGCATGTCTGGGTCTGTAAGCAGAAACAGCAGTATTCAGAATTCAGGGCGATGCATATTCAAAGCTTCTGAAGGTCTCAAGGGCTAACCATTCCATCCACCAGGCCCTGCTTGTGAGGCCCATTTGTCGTTGGCGTCAGCGATGGACGTCATGCTGAACATCACAGTGTAACAAGATGCCTCAGAAATTTATTGGAAAATGAATAGGCAATGTTCAATGCTAGCTCTAAATCTGGCTATGTGTTGGTTAGCAGAAGTTCCTTGTGAACTCCATCAGTTGGGCATATTTTGTCAGGACAGTTTCATCCTATCAAGGTGCAGTAAACTTCACCTTGCCCAGTTGTCTTGGATGTCACCGGTTGTTCTCCAACTGTGTCCTATGGCACGTGCCCATATTGCTGGATCATCCGAACCCCTACACAAAGAAATTTCCAGAACAGAGCAATTGAGTTCAAAGCCAGAATTCAACATCTTCAAAAACGAACATAATAATTACCATTCACAAAGCGAGAAGAAAATGCCCCTTCCAGAATTCAGAAGGGCTTTGCTCATCGCGTCATATCTGCATTTTGTCATGGGCCGTTTTCAATCTCAAAATAACATGAAGAGGAACCGTTAATGTGAAACTGTTAAAAGATAATGACCGTTGTATTGCACCTTGGCTGCGGGCTGATTCCCTGGTTGTTGCAGTTATCATACTTCAAGTAGTCAATACCCTTTGAATTATCAAAAAAAGAAAGCAAAATTTAGTTGAAGCAGAAAAGAAAGGGACTGTATTCACACTTTGTAAAGTTTGGATGTAAGTGACATAACAAAGTTACCCAAGATGCAAAGGTTTTTGCATCTTGCTCTTCATGCCCAAGAGAACCAGGCATCAAATTGCTGCATGTCCGAGGCCTGAAACGGGCAAGCCTTTTGTGATTCGAGAGACAAAACAAGAACTTAATGCACGTAATCTTTTGCATTGAACTGAAGTATATGAATTTTGGCTATCATATTTCTACAAGAACTTTGGTTATCATATTAATTTCTATTTTTGACAGCCAAATTATCCTGAATGTTCCCATGCTTTTGCAACAATTTTTTTTAGTTTTTTCTTGTATCAATTATGCGTACCCTGCATCACTATATATTCCGAGCTTGAGCCCTTTCTGATGCACATAGTCTGCCAAGGCCGCTATTCCTGACGGAAATGTCGATGTGTTTGCAGCCAGATTACCCTATAAAGGAAGTTGCAATTGCGGGTTAGAAATTATTCCACAAAAGCAAGAATGCAATTCAGTTCACAGATTGAACAGAATATATCATTTCCAGAACTGAACTATCTGACCCTAACTTTCTCGACAGAAAATTAAAATTTTCCACATGCATTTTGCTACTCTCTAGCTATTCATCAACATCTAAAATATATTTAAACATTTACACACCTGGGAGTCCCGATCATAGGCTGCCCAACAATCATCTGTGATTCCACAAATGTTCAGTACTCAATATCGCAACGTAGCAAGGAAAGCGAAGCAGGACAAAACATTGTAAAGATATCCCAAGATTACCTATGTTGATATACACATAACCAAGCTTTGCAAGGCCGCTATCCACCATAGCATCAGCTACAAAAGCAATAAGAACAATTTTACAGCAATTGCAGCCTGCAGGGCAAAAATGCAACTGAGTTTTGAGCAGGATGGTAGAATTACCAGTTTGTCGGATCACCTGTTCATTTATATTGCAACCGAAGTGGTTCCAACTATTCCACCTGAAAGTTTTTTTGAGGGAAAAAATTCAGCCAATGAAAAACCTTTTGTTGGCCCCATGCAAATAGGAGAAAATAAATAGAGGGGGAAAAAAGTAGAAAACCAAAGACGGGGCAACAAGAAATCTCATCACCAAAGGCCACATGCATTTCCATGATAAACTGAGATAATCAGGAACACCAGCTAAGAAAGGATAGTAAACTATTGGCTACCCCATCTGTGGAGTCTGACCAATGCCATCCTCCAGAGCTGCTCTCCTTGCCATCGCTGCCGCCGGTGACCTCACCGCCCAGATCCCCGGGGCCAACGTCAAAAGAAAGAGCAAAAAGACATAGCTTGGTTTCATGAGTGTCATTGCAAATATGTGTGCAACTCTAGGCCCCTCTGCACTGCGAATGATGTGGTCTGGTATCTCCTAGTTCTAGGTCGTTGTATAGAGCAATTGGCCAGCATCAAGATAGGAGTCTTTTGACATGTACAGGCTTCCGATCTCACGGATTGTGTAGCTAAATTGGGTTGATCCGTCTTAGGTACATTTTTTTATTATTGTACTCCTCTTGTCAGTTTTAAAACGTAATAAATAAATATACACTCTATCTCTAACAATTACAATCCATACTAAATATAGGTACACTTTATATCTCCATATAGGTGCACTTTATATCTCTATATTTATCATTACAGATAGAATTATCTCTAGCAAGTACTACCCTAAATCTAGAAGAGGGCAATCGGCTATGGCATTTTGTTGTGTTACATTTATCGAGATTGCAAGACTGTATATTACCAAATTTGATCTTAATATAGCAATATTTGCCCTGGCTTCCTGTAGTCAAAGACACATGTTTCATATTATTTACATTTCTTATGCTTCTATATATTGGCGGGCAAAGACGGAGAAGAGTGAGGAATCTTACTCTCTGAAGGCTTCATGTGTACTAGGACAAAATCCTTTCACGCCATTATTAAACTTCAGAATCCCAAAAATGCCACTATCAATGACTCATACGCATGGGCCTCACCCTTCATAGTGTTTTTTTTTTAGTTGTACCCCTCATAGTTCATACTACTATCAATTCCATTAGCTAAGGTGGAATAGGAGTCAACAATAGTGAGAACTCCATAGGCTAGAACTCTGAAACTCTAAAAAGGATTATTGATTCATAGCTACTACTTTAATATGATCACTTAAATTGGTAGGATACTCTTTCCTGAAATAGAACATAGATTCTTGAAATTCTTAAAAGTGTGCTACTACTTGAATAGACGACTCAAATTGGTAGGAAAATATTTCTAGAAATAAAAAATAAATTCCTAAAAGTATGAAATTTTCTATTAAAGTAGATAAGTTATATAGGAGCACATAAATATTCGCTGCAGATTCAAGAAAACATCTTAAACACATATATGAAATTCTGGAAAAGATTAAAATGCATTAGCGGTCCTCTAAATTGTCTGAGTGTGTCATATGGGCCACCCATCGTAGGTTTTGAGTCCTTCAACTTTTTGTGTCGCGCATTTCGCATCCATAACAATTAGAAGCTCTGAGTGTTTGATGTGGAATGTAATGTTTTACACATATATAGACTAGCTCATCTTTTCTACTCAGGTGAACTTGGCAACATGGAAAACCTGTGGGCTCAAGCCCTATATTTGATCGGGTCGACAAGGTTGTATGGTCAACTAAGTCAAAAGAAGTCCACAACTTGCTCTACTTGATGTCATAGTTGTTGGTTTATGGTGTAACATACGTCCAAGAGCCTTTGACGCTGCTTATACAATCTCTGATGGCTAGATCAAGTCGAATATGGCATAGTTGATGTGGATTCATTGTAGCTACAACTCAAGTCGAATCTGCTGCATAGTTTTTAAGGCGGTAAGGCGAGGCGTGGCGACTGACTACCGCCTTACGCTTTACGGCGGTAAGGCGCGAAGCGTGGCGATGCCATATGATGCACTATAGATGTCAATTTATCACATAATAAATAGCTGAAAAGAAAAAGGAAAGGAAAAAAGAGGGGGGAAATCAAAAGAGAGTACAGTTGGGCCTGTTAGTGAATGACTAAAGGCCCATAACTGCACCAGCCCATTCTCCTTTCTAACCCTAGAGGACGTCGCCAGGGAATCGCACCACTCCATCAGCCGCCTCCCTCTCTCTCTCTCTCTCTCTCTCTCTCTCTCTCTCTCTCTCTCTCTCTCTCTCTCTCTCAGAAACTGTAAAAAAAAAAACTGCAACGCCGCCGCCGACTCTCTGCCCCTTCGCCCCTCTAGGCCACGCATCCGCCGCCGCCTCCCCTCCGCCCCTTCCGGCCGCACATCCTCCTCCGTCGCCGCCCCTCTCCTTGCGCTGCCGTCGCCGGGGGCCTTGACCTGGATGCGCCGCCGCCGTCCTCTGTTTGGCGGCCGCCTCGATATCCGCGGCGTCGATTGGATGCCAGAACAACGCCTCTGCGACGACTCGCTCCTGAGGAGGACGATTTATGGAATAAGGCGAGTCGTCGCGTAAGGCGTCCGCGTCCGACCGCTCCGACGCCTTAAGCGTCGTTTCAACGACGCTTAAGCGACGCCTTAATAACACTTATCTGCTGGTCACTTGCGTCTTTGCACGCCAATTCTGGTTTTACCTCCTTCATCAGGTTGGCCTACAAGCCCTCGCTCCACAGCCAAATACTACATCTTTTAATGATTGGTGGAGAGGGGCTAGTGAGGCAACAACTGGCCTGCTGCAACAAGGTCTCAATACCCTTATTATTCTAGGGGCATGGTTGCTCTGGAATCATTGTAATTGATGTGTATTTGATGGCGCACATCCTAGCTTGGCTACTGTATTAACACTTGCTGGAGAAGAACGACGTCTATGGGGGTTGGCTGGGGCTCGAGGGTTCTCTCTCTTGACCGCCCCTCTCTCTGGAGACTAGGATAGTTTGTGTTGAGTTGTTATTGGTCGCCTTTTTGTTAGCACGTGTGCGAATATAACCGAAGAAACCAGTGAAATGTGGTGTGTGTTGTATGGGTTCTTACCCTTTTCTTCTTAATATAATGATGCGCAGCTTTCTTGCGTGTTCGAGATTTTTTTTTTAAAAAAGCTACGACTCAATGTGGAGGACAGAAAAATTAACTAGTCCACACGGCCCAAATGCCTTAAAACTATTATAGATATGCACTACATGATTTAAAAAGTTTGAGGACCCAAAACTTTTAGATTGTGTATGGTTACAGTTCATACATAATAATTTATGAAGTTGCAAATGTCAAGCTACAAAAGATTTTAGACTTGGCTACCTCATATTGTCGGTCACATTTGGTTACCTCATTTTGACCGTCACATTTGGCTATTGCTGGCTGTCTCAACACCACTCCGCAACCCAATAAGGCTCCCCTATTTTTATTGTCCTCGTTCAGAGATCCTTTAGGAGGAGGTGCAAAGATATTCACCGGCCAATCTTTGATGCATTTAGAATTTTCTTTTATCAATGATCTGTTTTCTACAAATATATGAATTGATACACCTACAAGCGCAAGTAACTTCTCCTTAGAAGAACCATGATGTGAGATAAAATAAAATATAATTCATCCATAATCAAATAGAAAAAAGATTCTAGCTTCCGGAAGATCCATTTATTTCACGCTACGTCACACGCGCCACTTTTCTCATATACATTTGTTTCTCAAGTAAAACTTTTAGTCTTAGTATATTTTTTGTATTGAAAGCTTATCGAAACTTTGGACTAAAAGTTTCACAAAAAACAGAGAGAAAATTTAGAGTAAAAGTGCTCGCCACTTCACTCTGCCGCTGACGCATCATCTGTTCGTTGCGAATGTTTCTCGCAGTACGGCCGATATCGCCCGCGCTTATAAAATCCGGTTCAAGTCCGTCAATTTACTCTTTTGCCCTCTTGTTCTGTTTTTTTTTTCCTTCCCGGAGTCGAAGCGCCCGATACTACTGCGGCACTGCTAATAGCTCACTTCGAGCCTTCCCCTCCGCCAAATCTCGCCGGATTCCGCCGCCTTGCTGCGCGACTCCACCGCCAGGTGAGCGCGTGGGGACCCTCCGCTGTCCCGGGCGGTGGCCTGGCCCAGCAAATCCGGCTGCGGCGCGGCAGCAGGTCAGGAGTTGACTCCCCTCGTTTCCTGCGAGGTTTTTCAGGTCTGGACGGTGCCGGCGCGCGGCTCGGCTCCCGCGGTGATTGGCGCCGTCGTCCGCGCCGTCCACCATGCAGCAGTTCAACAGGCCCCCCGACAGCAGTGGTGAGTGCGGGTGGGAGTTCGGCTCCGCCGCCTGGCCTTAGCTAGGGTTTCGCGTTCTAGGGTTTTGCTCGCTCGCGGCTGCGGATTGCTTGAAGACGAGGTTGGGGAGGTTGCAAGGCCTCGTCTTTGGTAGTGGTTAGTTGGAATTGGAACGCTAGGGTTTGTGCTTGCTCCGTGCTAGCGCATGGCTTTGGCATTTGGGGGTTAGGTTTTTATGAAGTCGTCTGTTCTTTTCTTTTGAGATTGAGAGGTGCTGTGGAGGATAATTACGAAGAATTCAGTTCTTGCTCCGGAATATTGTGCGTTTGGGGGTGGGTAACTTGGCCGAATTTTCGTTCGGTTGAGTGAATTCGATGGGTTTTGTTGCCATTTCTCGTGGTAAGGTTGGATGGCTATAAAATCGAATTGGTTAAATTGCGCATCTCATGATGAATGCTTTTGTATTGGAGCTTACTGGAGCAACTCACACTGGATATTTCCTGAAAATCCGCTCTTGTTGTTCCTGGGAAAACACGCCTTGTCGACTATTAACCTCTGATGGCTCGAAATTCCTGTTTATTTCAAATTATGTTTTTAGGAGTATTTTTATGTAAAATGGATTATTCATTCTTAATTCAATAATGCTATCTGCTTTGGTGATTGGGTTTTGGAATTATCTCTTATCCTCTATTTAGCAGAATATGAACAATTCTACAGTTTTGTTGAAATCTATGCTTTACATTTGTTTCTGGGAAGTTTTGATAAGGTTTATTGATTGGTTGTGGAGTTTAGAATACGGACCTAGCACACATGCACCACTAAATTCTTGAAAGTTCTGACCGTTATCAATTTTTATTTCCTCAAAACTAGTTGGTTGGTGATGCATATCCCTTTATAGTTTTGCACGAAGATGTAGGTTTGTTCCCCGGTTCTATGTTACTTATCTGCTACGGGTTAGCTTCCCCCAAGTGAAATGTTTATGAAAATTAGTTTACCTGTTCCTTTAAAAAATTAATCAAACATTATTGTTGTGAACTACTAGACCACTACAATTTTTGTGTAATAACTAATAATTGAAGTTTCAAGAACGCACTGAAGTAGAAATGTTTTCTATTATTCTGCTGTAACAGGGATTGTTGTGTTTTGAAGCTGATATAATGAAATGTTGGTTCCTTTTTCTTATGTTTATTGCAGATACTGATGATGATTTTCCACCTACATATTCGAATAGTAGGGGTGTGAGGGGCAGTGGACGTGGCACCGGTAATGGAAGATCTACTGCCGCTGCCAATTCATATCCTAGGGAACCGACAGATATGGAAGCACAAATTCATCATCTTGAGCAAGAAGCGTATTGTTCAGTCCTTCGTGCATTTAAAGCCCAATCTGACGCCATTACTTGGGTTGGGACCGTAAAACTATTCCACAGTTCATTTGCGATGTTGTTCTGAAAGATGACCAGTGATCTTCTTTATCCTTATCAGGAAAAGGAAGGTCTGATAACCGAGCTTAGGAAAGAGCTAAGGGTATCTGACAAAGCACACAGGGAGCTATTAAACAGGGTCAACAATGATGATATTATCCGCAGCATAAGGTAGCATGTGACTTTTTGTTTTGTGCTAGCAGTGGCAATATATAAATTTTCATGTTCTTCAGCCTTTTGAATTTCATCCTTTCGTGGTATTTAAGGGAATGGAGATCGACTGGAGGGCTTCAGGCAACTTTGTCCAACAATCCTCAGCCACTACATGACACTGTGCCCAGTCCTACCACCTCTGCTCGTAAGAGGCAAAAGACAGCCCAACCTATTCCTGCGTTATCTGCACCGCCTTCTGCTTTGCACTCACAGCAGCTAGCTGCGACAACACAACCATCCTCTTCAGCAGCTAGAAAAGGTGTCCCCCCAGGCCCTAAAGTCAAAAAGACAAAACCAGTAAGTGGATAATTTCAATAGCATTTTACTTAAATTGTAAATTGTTGTGTATTTACCTGAGATGTTCATGCATTTCCAGGGCCAGAAGTTACCAACTGGCTCCACACCCAAGTCCGTGCCGCCTTCAGCAGGAACTAGTGGAAGAGGACCACCTATGAGCAGAACTTTTCCTGGTGGTCCTCCCGAACCTTCGCAAGCACAGAGTGTGAACCCATTAGTTGGTCGTAAAGTCATGAGTCGGTGGCCTGAAGATAATAGTTTCTATGAAGCAGTTATATCTGATTATAGTCCAGAAACGGTGTGTTTTTATCTCAGGATATTAGTTGCTATTGGTTAAAGCCTCCAGCTTTTTCTTACAGGTTTCATTTCAGGGTCTTTATGCACTGGTTTATGATATGAATACAGCAAATGAGACATGGGAGTGGGTTGATCTCAAAGAGGTACACTTCTCTCTCTTTTCATTTTTAACATGGACATTTTGATCACTTAAGGAGTGTTATATTTCCCTTATATGGTTCTCTTTTGATTTAATTGTGACATGGCTTGAGAAATATGTTGATTGATAGTTTGGCAGGATTAGGTTTCACAAAAATTATTTGTATGGATGTTAGCTTGCCTTACCAGTTTTGAATATGAACGTATACAAATTTAACAACGAGAAGCTTTTTGCTGTTACAAGGTCAAACACATCCATATTTCATTTCAGCGTGACTGTGTGTTGATACACATTAAAAATATAAACATTGGTAATACCGTAACAGAACTTATCTTGTAAGGTAGCTGGACAAAGTTGGATAGCAGAATATAAGTTACTTTAAGAATATATTTGATATGCTCTCAATAGTGTGATAATTGACTAGATTTATGATGCGGTAGTCTTGTATTCTAATGACTGCCAGATTCTAGTAATTTAATTTGGTGATTGGCAAAGCTGACAGTTTCTGTTTACTATTTTTTGCTTATTTGATTTGGTCTTTGATTAGATGACAGCTATTGTTTTGCTTACATTTCATCCACATTATATAGTTGAATAGCTGTCAAAACATTTCGATTGATGCTCTTCCATATCAACTTTGTCTGATGTCAATACTGTTGGCGCATATGGGAGCCTCTACTTTAAGCTGATTGAAATTCAAGTACTAGTTTTGTAGATATGCTGCAGATTGCGTGCTGTGTTATTGCTGTTGAAAAAAATGTAAGCATGGAAGATATTGGGTGGTACTTCACATGAGAAGTTGTTTGTGATTGGTAGTGCTTGTTATATATCAAATCAATCCATTTATTTTAGCGCTCGAGAAAATGAAGTCCACATTTTGAAATATTTTTGACAAGTGACAGTAACTCTGTCTCATAAGTCGTTGGATAATTCAGGACCTTTTTTCTCCTCGTAACTTTGTAAGATTAAGCATATACATTTTATTTTGCGTGAGAACATACTCATGAGGTTCATCATTTAACATTTGTTTCTTGCCCATGCATTCAAGATATAAATGTTTGTGCTTACAAGAATTTATCGCTGAAAATTTCCTTTTCCCATTTGAGTAAAGATGGGACCTGAAGACATAAGATGGCAAGAGGACGACTCTGGGATAGATCCTATGACGTATTTGCGAAACCGAGGTGCTCCAGTTAGTGGAGTAAGGAAGCCAAACCGTAGTGGGCCCATGTCAGGTCCAGGAAGAGGAAGAGGATTCCAAAAGAATGCATCCAAGAAAGATTTTCCATCTCCCCAAAATGGTGTTGGGAAGAGAAGTTCTGATGACATTGATATCCTTCATACTGAGAGCCTCATAAAAGAGGTTAGCCTTAATTCCCTCAATATTCATTATTATGAAGAACTTGCATGAGCCTTGTGCATTTGTGTTCACTAATTCTGCTCATTTGCTTACGTAGGTGGAAAAAGTTTTTAGTGTAAGCAATCCTGATCCACTGGAAGTGGAGAAGGCAAAGAAAGCCCTCAAGGTATAT
Source organism: Eragrostis curvula (assembly GCA_007726485.1). Lineage (NCBI taxonomy): Eukaryota > Viridiplantae > Streptophyta > Magnoliopsida > Poales > Poaceae > Eragrostis > Eragrostis curvula. Next base: position 34,637 of record RWGY01000192.1, read on the forward strand.
ATGACATGATGTACATTTATTGTGGAGGTAGCAGTAAGCTTTCATATTGTCTTACAGTCTATGCCTGCAGGAGCAAGAACAATCGCTGATTGATGCAATAGCAAGACTTGCTGAGGCATCTGATGGTGAAAGCGGTAAATATTAACCTTGTTCCTTGAACATAAATATGTGGAATTTCCGAATTTGTTTCTGCAGAGACATTCATTTATATTTCTGCTATAGGATAGTTTGCATCAACGCAAGGGAAGCATTTTCAGGTGTCCTTGATGTACACCATTTGTTCCGTTAATACTGTTAAAGAGCCTTTGTACACAATGTACTTTGTACAAAGCCTTTGAGCCGTAACAAAATTGATATGGCAGGCTTTTTTCATGGACACATGTGCCGTACTTTTATGTTCTGATGATGATTGCAATTGTCTGTTCCATACAATCATATAATTTTGAATCATACTTGTGTCATCAGCGTAGATCTATCATGGTAGCACCATGATGCCAAATTATCCTCAAGCAAGCATTTGACAGCCTTTTTTGTTGGCAACAGATGGGCACAACCGTGGTCGAAGGAACGCGTTGTATGCTCAAGGAAACTATAATGATTCCATGCCAATTGATGGTGACCAAGCTGATGCCATGTAAAACATTGCTGGAACAATACACAAGAAAACTGTGTTGTAAAATTCATTGCTAATATTTATTCCAGATTTAGGTGCTGCTATAGGTTAAGTACATTTTGTTTGGAGAATGTTTGGGTAGAGTTGACTTTCTGCTGCTGACCATGTGAAGTTTCTAGATTTTGTGCTTTCTTTCCCCCCTTCTTTTTTTTTTCTTTCCTAAAAACCTATGGCCCCGAAGTCTGAACATAGTAGCTCTAGGCAAAATAGAAGGTGCTTATGTATTTTAATTAAACAATAGAAAATTAACTTATGTACTTTATAGAGTGAGCACAAACAAGAATCAACTGGAGAACAAGGTTTGCGCTACCGCGGTAAACCGTCCGGCAGTCAGGCTTTCAATTTCAAATTTCAATTTTTTTTTTTTTTGAAATTTGAAAACTTTTGAAACAAAAAATATGTTAAAAAAAAAAAACTAGATCGAATTTGCAGTGCAGTCTGTCAAAAAAAAATTGAGGAAGTTTCTACTGGGAATATGGTTAAAAAAAAGAAAAATGACCTTATCTCTTACTTCCCCCAATCAAGTGATGCCCCCTCTGGTCCCCTACTCGCCCGGCACAGCCTCCACCCCTCGTCGGCGAGATCCCTCGCTGTCCGCCTTCTTCCATCGCGTGCCGTCCGCCGTCGACCTCGACCGGTTAATCGCCTGGCGCTGTCGAGAAACCGGAGTTTCCAAGCGGTAAACCGCCGTCTGCAGGTAACATCTCATCTAGAGGGCCTGCACGTCAGCCACTTCATGCATAGGTCGGCTGTGGTGTTACATGAATTTGTAAACTAACCCACTCTTCCAAATAGGTATAAATGGAAAAAGGCAGAAGGAGAATCTGTATCGACAGGAACTTCGGATACATGAAAGTAGCAGCACCATATCGAGGTCCCAAATCAATGCTGAAATCACATAATGAATTACCAGGTTCTCCGGCAGCATGCAGGTGTTTTTTTTTTTTTAACCCAAGCATGCCTGAACTTAAAATAGCTCCCTGACAATGTAAATTGCGCATCTGATAGGATCCATCTCAAATCCAGAAGGACGTGGTTAAGCTCAGGTCGCGGGGTTAGAGGAGGGTGAGACTTGAGAGGCACATAACATACCACAGACTTGTTCGTTTGGCTGTTCTGCAGCTGTTTACTGTAGCTGCCGCTGGTAAAAATAGAAAGGAACACTGTAACAGCTGCTGAAGAAATAACTGCAAACACTGTAGCAACTGATTACATGGCTGCCGAACAGGCTGCACATGTTCAAGATTGTACTCATCCCCTTCAGCTTAAGCAAGCTGAGGTGTTTTCTCTATCAATGATGAGGGATTGCACCCACATTATTTTTGTTTTTGTTCTAGCTCCACCAATAAACTCACAATGTGTCTCGGTCACAAGAAAAAGACATTATTGTGTGGAGATGGACCCCAATCACGCTCCGCGTGTGTGTTGGGTTGGGGGGGGGGGGGGGGGGGGACAAACCCATCAAAAGGAACTGCCTGCACTCTGTAATTGGGATCAAAGAAACCACTGATCTCATACTGCATTTTCACGCAAGCTGCCTGGAATCAACTTGCAGCAGCACTGCATCTCCCCATCGATCTAAAGAAATCAACACAAACGGAGCGCTGCAATGGTATAATTCGCTAATGGCATCAGGATCCAAGTCACAAAAGAAAGAAATGGCTGGCATTCTCTTCACCTTTTAGTGGCAGATTTTTCAAATGAAAAAAAAGCCAAGTTCAATACAAAGAAGTTAAATAATCACTAGCCACGTACTCCTAGTAAAGAGGACTCGTTTGAATTTTGAGTCAACAGCTCCCTGCGTTAAGCGAGACTCCCCATCCTCCACTCTCCCACTTCCGAAGCCCCCGCGGACGGTTTGGCGCCGAGGCGAGCTCCATTAATTCCAAGGGAACCGCCTCCTCTCAGCCATCTCCCTCACTCACCCTTCTTCTTGCCTTCAGCGCCGGCACCCGACAACCAGGCAGCGCCTCCGCTCGGCCCCGCTGCCGTCACACAACGCCCGCGACACGCCGCTGCAGCACTCCGGAACCTGTGAGTTTCTCCAATTGTTGTTAGTTTCTTAATTCCACGAACTAATACTCCGCGGATTAGGGTAGTCTCAGCACTAATGTTCTTTCAATCTTTTCTGATCGGTCCAAATTGTAATTCGACCAAGATCGGATAACCGCTTGGGGACTGATTACGTACAACAATGCTACTTTTTGTAATGGGAATATGACGATAGTTTTTCCTGGTGGAATCCGAATTGCCTGAAATCTAGTCTCTACCCGTCTGTTTCCATTTTCTACTTTGCATGCTAAAGCGGGGATTTGTGCTGAAAGAGTGCTGATTTTGCATAACTTTGTCTTCCTTTCAGTATTTGCACAAATAAGTGACCTTTTTGGCTTTTTCCTCATGCAATTCAGAATGTCAGCATCCAGAAGAGGCCCTGCGACGGGGTTTCTCTTTCGAAGATTATGAATAGAAGTGTGGTGAATCGCGAGGAATCACAACGTCGACAGAGAGGTAAACCGACACATGTCTTACTGATGCAGATGAAACCTAACTCTACATCTTTGTTGCAGGTGTAGCGTATGTTGTTGACAAAACATACTACTGTTCTACGACTCTACATGTTTTACTGTTTCTCGATATAATTTTTTGAACCCCGGGTGGAAGTACTGAATGTGCTAATGGTTGGCCGCCCATGTTACAATGCAGATTTCGCGGTACAGGGTCAAGATACAGTAATGGGCAACAGGTACAGTCACCGCGTGACACGTTTGCAGGAGCAAGGAAGTGCATCTGAACTGAATCGGAGATATAACACTCTTACCACAAATAACATAATAGAAGATGGGGGTGCTGCGCATTCCTTGGTTTTGGCAAATCCTGAAGGTGAAAAATAACACGTCTTTCTCATCTGTGCCTTGAATATTAACCACTTACTCAACTGAATCTATGGGAAATTTCTGCAGCGCACAAAATGAGTCAGACGTCACTGGAGCTCCCGATGTCCCAAAGCAGAAATGTTTACCAGTCAAATTTCTCTGGATCCATCTATGGTGGTAAACTGACTAATCTTGAGAGGTCACAAGTTCGTGGTACTGCATATTCATTCATGGGTAAGCATATTCATTCTGTGGCCAAGCTCTAACCTACTCCGTATCTAATATTGTGTGAGACGAACTTTGATATTAAAATGTTTATAGCCTCCCAATATTTTATTTTAAGCTTCCTTCAGTATGTTGCTGCATTTGGTAGAAGTTTTCTGATTTTCTATGTGTTAGTGGGTTGGGAGGTTTATACTTAATTTCTTTATTGTTTTAATTGATCGCTGCAAGTCCTTCGTGTTTGAATGCATCTTCAGAGTTTTCAGTTCTTTTCCACGTTACTCCAGCGATTTTGTGGTGATCAGAAGTGACAGTAGTGATATGTCGACTAGTTATTACGGGAAAGAAGAATATGAGTCATCTCTATCAGATATATATAATCACCCAGTATACAATTACAGCCCGGTCTCGTTCTGCTTTTACCTAACGAGCTGTTCTCAGAAGCAGGCTGCCCTCCCTGAAAAGCAACTGCCAGGATAGTGTGCTGGCCGGGAAATCAACCCTTTGGCCGTCCTGATTTTCCTTTTTAGGACATTATCTATCCTGGGCAGGGGCAGAGCTGCTCTATGGCCGGAGGTGGCCATGCCCCCCCTGGGTTTTGAAATTCTCCTTTAGTGAACAGTGATTTTTCAGCAGTTAAGTAGTATAAAATACGCAAGTTTTCAGCAGTCAAATGGATACTTGTGCATGTAGATCTCAACGAAATTGCTCCTTTATGTTAGAGACTGGCCTATCTCAGTGGAAAGGTGAGCAAAAGCAATATGTTCTATTGCTGGTTGTGTTTCCTTGGATCAGTACACTACTTACTGTGCCATTATGATAATAACAAATTTCTGTTTTGAGAACTCATCAAAATATTCTTGAATCAAGTGACCCTAGTTTCTCTACCATCGAATTTTAGTGGTGTATCTATGTCTTGTATAGTAGAACACTTATCTATTTCTGCCCTCTGTTAGTAACAAGGATTGTTCTGTTTTAAAGCTGATAGCATTTTGGTTGCAGCAACTGATGATCTTCCACCACCATATACAAATAGTAGGAGTATGAAAGATGGTGGATGTGCCAGTGGAAATGAAGATTTTACTATTCCAGTGAAAAGGAGTGCCCCCAAAGCCATTTTGCCCGAAAGTTCAAATGCTATGGCACCGACAGATATGGAAGCACAGATTCATCAGCATGAGCGAGAAGCCTATTGTTCTGTTCTCCGTGCATTTCAGTCCCAATCTGATATCATGACATGGGTCGGTACCGTTAGACTATGTGGTTATTAATTTCATATATTATTTTTTCATCGATTGACAAGCAATCAATTCTTCCCTTTTCCCAGGAGAGAGAAAGTTTCATTACCGACCTTAGGAAGCAGCTAAGGATATCTGACCGCGTACACAGAGAAGTACTAAAAACGCTCCAGGATGATGATATTATGAGAAACATAAGGTAGAACGTGTATAGTCTTTAATGGTAATGGACATATTTTTAAGCTCATCAGCGTTCTGAATGCATGTCATCCTTGAAATTAAGGGAATGGAGATCAGTAGGGGGGCGGGCAAGCTTGCCCAATAATGACCAGCCAATACATGACCGTGTGTCCAACTCGTCTTGCAAGAGGAAAAAGACATCTCAATCCGTTCCTGCTTTGCCTGAACCGTGTCATGCTACATGTTCACAGAGAAAAACAGTTTACCCTAATGGAAAAATACCAGAACCTGTAAGTTTTTTTTTTTTCGCGAACGTGCCTGGGCACGTGTTTCATTAAGAGGAGATATCTTTCTATTTTTGTTTCTCTTCAACATTGTGATGTGCTTCCAGGGGAGGAAGATATCTGGAGGCTCTGCAGTCAAGTACATGCCATCCTCATCGGGTACTAGTGGAAGAAGAAAACATATGAACATATACTTTGCTGGTGACCCTGCTGCAGTAGTTTCTCAAGCACAGAGCATGAACTCGCTGATTGGCCGCGAAATTCTGATTCGGTGGCCTGATCATAATGGTTTCTATGAAGCAGTTATATCTGATTATAATCGTGAAACGGTGTGTTGTTTGTCAAACCCGATGTACAGTTTTGTTTCAAGCCTCCAGCTCTGTCTAAGGGTTTCAGTGCAGGGCCTATATGCGCTGGTTTATGACAATAATACATCAAATGTGACAAGGGAGTGGGTTGATCTTACAAAGGTACAAGGTTTTCCAATTTTTTTTCAAAATGTGGTATACTGCGTTGCTTCCCACCTTTTTTTTTTTTGCTGGCATGTTCAATGTGAAAGTACTATAGTTGGCTTGCTTGTGTTTCTTAAATTTTGGTCATTTGATATACTCAGTGTTTGGATTGCAATTGATGCTCGGTCAAGGGTTCAGATTACCATATTTTCTTTTTTGTCCATCAGCGGGTAAACAGTTCGATTGATGTTTCTTCAGATCAACATCTCTGTAATGGGTAGGATACATATTTTACTTCAAGATTTAGTCAGGTTATTGTTGTCGATACCATTTTTGTATATGGGAGACTCATAAGCGCCGAGTCTGAAAATGAGCTGATTGAAACGCCAGAAGTAATGTTGGTGATAGGCTGCTAGTTGCGTGCTATGTTAATGCTGACGTAGAATATTACATATGGAAGATTAATGTAACTACCTGAAACGTGGTCCTGATTAAATTGCTATTTCTTTTTTGACACATTTAACTTGCCACTCTTTAGTAGAGGATAAAAATCATAGCCTGATAACACAACTCACATCTAAGATAATAAGTGTTTAATTTTGCTGACAAATACACTCAGACATCCCTGAGACATTAGTACTTTCATATTGTATTCCTTTATCTTGCCCATGCTCGGAGAATCCCATAATGTTTTTTCCCCCTCAGAAGCATAGCTATATATATCTGTGGAATTGTTCTAACAATTAATCTTTGTTTTTCCCCTTGAGTACAGGTGGGACCTGAAGACATAAGATGGCTAAAGTCTGGGATAGACCCTATGACATATTATCTGCAAAGCCAAGGTGCTTAATACAGCGGTGTTGTGAAGACAAGCAGCCACGGCACTGTGACCGTGTGACTCTTCTAAGAATCCTATTTTGTAGTATATATGTTGTGGACCATCTTAATCTTAGATTTTAATGGAATGCTGTTAAAGAGTGTCTGAATCATTTGAATTATGCTGCTGCTTAAATATAATTATAAGGAAGTGTATTTAGAGTCAAATAATTGTTGTGCACACACATTGAATGTTTTCGATCTGAATCCCCAACGGTTTTCATTGCTTCGGTTGAGCGTACAGTACACTGGCGTGCATAGTACGTGAACATTTACAAAGTGATGTACACAAAAAAAAAAAAAGAGGAGAGTAGCCAAAGGAGAAAGAAAGCCGTGTCTGGATTCACCTGCGGCCCCCCAACGCACTGCATCTTCCGAGCAAGCAATCTTAAAGCAGAGATTCATAGCAATCAGGAGAGGACGATGATGAATCTTGAGTGCAATCAAATCAACAACGCTTCACAAATCACAACAGAGCAGAGGCACAACTCAACTGTGCAAACAACTGGCAAGCCCGGCATAGCAAAGCATATACTAGCTAGTACGTATTGTACTACTACAGCATTTCAAACTGGAAAGATCGAACAGTACGCGACGGATGAAACCTCGGACGATATGGACGGACTCTTTGCTTGACACAGTGAAGGAACGGAGCGAACATTAACAACCACCCAAGGTACATACAGACAGTACGGCGAGGCAGGCCACCTCTCTCCTCGATCATCAGGGGTTCACCACGTCGCCATCTGGCCGCGCCGCCGCGCCGGTCGTCTCCGGCGCACCAGCGGCGTGGCCGCCCGTCGCCGCCGCGCCGGTCTCCGTGGCGGTGGGCGCGGCGTCAGTGACGTGGCCGCCCGTCGCGGGCGCGCCGTTGGCACCGACCAAGCCGCCGGCGCCGCCGTCCGTCGGCGTCTGCGGCGGAGGCACCTCCCGGTCGACGGGCGCTGGTAGCGTGGGCTGGTGCACGGCGGCGGTGGCGCGCTCCTTGGCGGCGGCGTTGCTGCGCATGGCGTCCTGCTTCACGGCCTCCACCTCGCGGACGCGCTCCTGCTTCCGCGCGTCCGCCGCCGCCTTCTCCTCCGGGTCGTGGGCCCGCGCCTTGGCCACGGTCTCCTGGACCACGGCCTTGGTCTTCTCCTTCCCAGCCCACGCCGACGCGCCAACGTTAGCCGCCGCCTCCTTCGCAGATTCCAACGCGCTCGCGCTCTTCCCGCCCTGCATTATGCTTTGCAACCTCTCTCTCTCTCTCTCTCTCTCTCTCTCTCTCTCACTTTGTGTTGTCTCTCTTGCTCTTGCCTGTCTCTCCTCTCTCTTTCAACCTCTGAAATAGGCGCGAGAGAAGGAATCGGCAGTGTTTTCTTTTCGGTAACAGAATCAGGTACCTCTTGTGAATGGTTCAAGGCGATACGTGACGTGTACCTAGATATCTTCTTTTATATTTGCAACTTGAGGACGTGTACATACACGTGTCCACTCTTCAGGCGCGCCGACGTGCACGTGTACAGTTCTCGACAAGCTGCTGGCACATGAACCATCTGGAAGACGGGGATATCGGGAAAAATTTCTTGCCGTTATTCCGCCAGGCTTTTCCACGTTGCAGCACATTTTTTTTATATGTTTACAAGACTCCACACATACGCAGGCCAAGTCAATATTCAAATCAAACAACAATTCCCTTTATTTGAGCTTTAGGCCTACCAATGCGTACATAAATACACTTCATTCCTACAAACTACTCTCATTGCCAACTTATATCTAAAGTCCAGATAAACGAAAAGTCGATTTCCAGCAAAGCTAACAATCCTTCTACAAAATTCATCCCAAAAATCTGGTTTCAACGTTACCAAATGTCGACTGACTTGCTTGGACATTCACAGACCACCCCCGTTCCATCCTCACCGGGCCGCGTCCAGCAGCAATACTCATGTGGACAGAGTAGGGCTGTCAAGTGCCAGGCCCATTGTGTTGAGTCCATTATCAACGTATATGGTTGACCCGGTGATCGCAGATGCCAACGGAGATACTAAGAACGCGGCTGTGTTCCCAACTTCATCTGTCAAATATGCAATGAAACTTTCAGAGACATTACATAAAAATTTCGCTTTTTTGTTTCTTTTTTAGTAGGCAAAAACATATCGGGTTCACTCAAAAGAAAAGAGGGAAAATTTTACCAGCCGATAGCTCCTTTTGCAGAGGTGCGTTGACGTAAGAGTAATCTATCATCTTCTCGATGAACCCGATTGCTTTCGCTGCTCGGCTTCCCAATGGACCTACAGAGACAAATCAACTGAATGACAAAGATTGCACAAGAATACAGAGGAGAGGCTACTAAGTTATGGAAGCTAGATACCCCAAACAACTGGGAATCAACAATTTTTTTTCCTAGATAAAGATATATACATTTGAAGTATCATATCAACTTCGTGTAGAAGTGATGCTTTTGAATGCAAAAAATTGTTCTGCAAGATTTCCAAAATATGACTTATTTATTTCGTTCATAGAAGAAAATTAAGAAGGTACCTGCTGATATGGTGTTCACTCTGATTTTACCTTTCCGGCCTGCTTCGTAAGCAAGAACCTGATTTGGGAAAAGACTCTCAAGTAAATATAACAGAGGGAATAACCATTCTACATGATTTTGTAAAATATGCAACAACAAATAGATAAGTGCATACTCTTGTATCACTCTCAAGTGCTGCTTTTGCTGAACTCATGCCACCACCATAGCTACAAAACAATCAACAGAACAATCATAAGTAATGATAGTTTGTAACTTACAAATGATGCCATTAAAGAAAATATATACCCAGGAATGATCCTTTCAGAAGCTATGTAGGTCAAAGAGATACTAGCACCTCCTGCAAACCATTGACATTATAAATATACGGGTCAAAATTAAATAGTTTCTGATCAGAAAGGATAGTTTTCATTGTACAAGCCCTTGGAGCACAGTTTGCCATAACAATGCACATGTAATGCTACTGCTATTGCCAAATTTATGGAATGTGCAGACTATTTGTATGCCGAACCAAAGCTAAGTGTGGTAATCTAGAGATGTCTCATGCTTGGCCTCAACAGTGACCGCTAGCTTCTTCCCCAAATGTGGTGTGCATAATAAAATGAAAACTGGTTATTGGTTAAGCATGCGTGGCAGCATAATGTTGGTATACCAGATTGTGACCACAACCTCACAGTCCTTGTGATTCATGGAAAGCACAGGGTAAATTCTTTCAGGAGACATGTAGTAAAACTTAGCAGTGGTATGCTAGCAAGCCTAGCATTAAAACTTATTAAAACAGGGCCTGTTTGGTTTGCGCCTGGCAGGCACGTCGCACAGCCAGGAACACATCTTAGCCGCGCCACGCCTGGCTCAGGCAGATTCGCCAGTAGAGCAACCAACCAGGCCTATATTCCAACAATGAGCAAGCAGGCAGCGGGAAAAAGAAGAGTAAATTTTGGAAAACTACAACTATTTGTGTCCCTGTATCATAAAAACTACAACTTTTGAAATCAATATCATAAAACTACAACTTCAACACATTTTATCAGAAAACTACAACTTTTGTGTTCGAGTCTCACATGTCAGCCTCAGTATATGAGAGGTTTGTGGTGAGGCTGACCGGTGGGACGGATGCAAAAGTTGTAGTAGTTTTCTGAAATGAGCATCCAAATTTGTAGTTTTCTGATACAATGTCACAAACAGTTGTAGTTGCGTAATTTACTCAAAATAAAATAAGTCATAAAAATTCAGGGACAATGTTAAAGAACAAAAGAAATCATCCAAGAAAGAGAACAGACAAGCATATGTGTATGGAATATTACCTGGATTCATTATGGGAAGGAAGTGTTGAAGTAAAGATACAAAAGAGTAACTAGATGCTGATATTGCAGCAAGATAGCCTTTTCTTGATGTCTCCAGCAGAGGCTTTGTTACCTTTGAGATGACAAGAAAAGAGAAAGGTCAACAAGATGCTCTTGATGGTGGAGATAAAAGCAACCACTTTGACGATAATAATGAAAGACTAACCTCAGGACCATTGGCAAGGGAGTGCACAAGGATATCAATACTGCCAAAATCATTTTTTACAGTTTCAGCAACTTCCTAATAGATGTAAGACACGTGGGAATTATGCATTGGAACAAGCATTTTGCAGCACTGAATTGATGCAGCTTTAAGGGCCGAAAGACATTTTAAGCTAACCTTAACAGTCCAGTTCGAGGCGCCAGCATATCTTTTGTTTCTTTTAACCTGCAACAGTAATAAGAAGTTCATAAGGCAAGATGAATAACAGATAACTGAATCATCATAATTGACGAGCATTACATCTTCAGGAACATCCTCTATGGTGTCATAAACTGCATCAAGTGGATACACTTTAGCAATCTCCATAAGAGATCCATCAGGCAGCCTGCACCAAATGCTTATCCAACTCAGATGCTGAAGTATAGTAAAGAAACATATGCTATGCTGAAACTCATGTTAATCAGAGGAACATACTTCCGAGATTCGTCAAATTTTCCACGCCTCAAGCTTGTCTCAAATATGTTCAACGCCTGCAAAAGTGAGACAAACTCTAAGATAAATATCACCAGAATATATACAGATAAATGGCATGACTCATGAACCCGATTGACTTACAGGCACCCATGTACCAACAAGAATCTCAGCACCTGCTGCAGCAAGAGCCTTGGCAATTGCCCAACCGTAACCATTATCATCAGCAACTCCAGCAATAAATGCTCTTTTACCTGAAAATGCAAGACAATTAATAACTAATAAATCTGGCTTAAAGAAAGATGTGCATTAGATAAGTTCATGTATTTTCTAAGAAAAATTTAACTCGTTGCCTGAAAATTCACTGTACAACTAAAACTCTGGAAGCAATTTTTCTATTAGAAAAAAATTGAATTCATATGATCTCCCACTAATAAGGCACATATCCGTGAATATGACTTAATGATTATGAAATTAACACCTCTCATTACATGAACAATAGGTTATAGTAGAAAACATTGCCTAAGTTAAATGTTGGAATATGTAGAGAGCCAATTATAGGAATACGAGGGTTTGGGATTTGCAATAACAAAATCCAAATGATAGGTTGTGTTAGTTCCCACGACAATAGAAGATAATTCTGTTGGAGCCTCTTCTTTGCCCTTTATTGACCCCTTTCCTTAACTGAACACTTGGAGCTACATATCAGGTCAAGAGAAACTTCAGAGCAGCATTGTAACTAAAAATTCTGTCCGCTATCTTTTAGTATATTATTTTTGTTTTGATACCTAAAGGCACTTGATTTTATTGTTTCTCTTAAGCATCTTGTTGGAAGCCTCTGGAATGTACCAAACAATTCAGGAATCTTTTCTTATGCTTCACCATAATTTTCCCCTTTTTTCAATCACCTTCGCAGAGCGGTTGAGTGGCAACTGTTAGAACTTTTCAACCCACGTTTTCAACTCGTCCGATTAATCGTGATTAGTCGTCCTGATCGCTTGGCTGCACTTGATTAGCATGTCCGACTCGATCAGAATCCTAATCGTCTGCCTAATCGACGATTAGTCACGATTAACCGTCTAAATTGATCACGGACGATCAGCCCAGAGACTTCTGGCCCAGGTGCTGCGAAGTTGGGCCAGCCAATTTCGGCCCACTAGGGCTCTGACTTTGTTGCCCCGCATCTTCTCTCTACGTCTCTGATCATCGAAGCTCCCTGCTGCCGCCTCAGCTCGTCCCAGCCGCCGTTGCCCTCTCCCTCTCTCAGCCGTCACCGCCCTCTCCTCTCATCTGTCTAGCTCGAAGCAGTGGATGAGGATCTGAACAGAAGCAAATCAAGCAATGGCGACTTGGCGAGGATGAAGATGCTGGTGGAGATGGAAGTGGAACTTGGCTCTGACTTGAATTTGAAGCAGATGAGGATGAAGAAGTAAACGAATCATACAAATATCCTACCCTACTTCAAGGAAAAGAAAGAATCCGGATATATATGTCCTGGTCGTCTGATCGGTCCCAGGGGTACCGGACAATCCGGTCATCTGATCGGACCGATCAGGCATAGATTAATCGCCCTGATCGGACGATTAATCGCCTGATCGACCTGATCGGTCCTGAGGCGATTAGGTTTGGACGAACGATCTGAAAACATGGTTTTCAACTTTACTTCCCTCACCTTAGGTGGAGCAGTATTTACTGTTTTGTCAATGGTGTGGAGAGACACAGATCCATTGCTAAAATTCATGTAATTATTCTAGGTGTGACATTTCCCATGTTAACATCGAGGTGAAGCTTTCTCAGTGATGGGCTGAACACAGAAAGAAATGTGGACTGATGACTATGTACAAATACTACCTACACAATAATCGACTGGTCAAATAGGGGTAACATAGTGTTTTTATATTGCACTCTAACATCCATCATATCAAGACATTTTCCTAATCAAATTACAACCGAAAACACACAAACAATTGTGATGGACTGATTGCTATGCATAAACTTTACAGAAGGAAACTGAATTGTACAAATTATACATCATGGCCAAGAAGAAAAGAAATAAATCCAAAAAGCAATAACAAAGTATTTTTGTTACTTTTTGAGTAAGGAGCGTCTTAGTTCGTTTTACCTCTGAGATCAATGGGAAGTCCCTGGGCACCACTCTGTGACATTGCCCTCACCGCAAACCTGCTATGGGTTGACGAAATTAGCGGCCCTGGTGTTGTGGTTCTAGCACGGCTGGCAAAGACAGTTCTGGTGCAAAGTGCCCTTCCAAATGCAGACACTGCTGATGTCGACCCAAACATTTGTTTGCAAGCTGGTATGCCAGGGCGCACAGCCAGCATCTGCAGTCCAGAAGCCGCAGATGCACCCATTATCCCTTTGTAATGCATAAAACAAAAAGGGTAGGATCCAGTGAGAAAATATTAAAGATAGTACTCATACAAAAGCCATGTCATTTGATAGGGCTCATAAATTTGTAATTAGTGTCTAATTCCACTATGACAGTCAAGGTTAGCAAAAGATCAACAATCCAAAACTAAACCTGGCTTTTCAAAATTCCGTAGAACCATCATTTATGCACCATGAAGAATTAATTGGTCAACACCTGAAGCTAGTGTCCATTTGAATAGATGGACTCTTTCAGTTTTTTTTTTTTTTTGTTTGTTTGTTTGTTTTTTTTTTTTTTTTTTTTTTTTGCGGTGGACTCTTTCAGTTTTAACAGCACAACCTCCCCCTTTTGTTATGGATACAAACAATTACCCATAGAACGAACGGTAGAACTTAACAACAGACTTCAAATCTTCCTACATCACAACCTACACTCATCTTCCACAGAAGATCAAGACACCGAGCCCAATTAACCAAATCTACGGTTCAGAGGATCCCCCGAACAAAGAACCAGAGGTGCAGCGGTGGCGACAGCACCCTCCATGGTTGAAATCCCCCGTTTCGAATTCCACCTGCAACCGCACTCGCGAAATTGGCCGCATTATGCCCTCTCGGCCAATCCAAAACCCATCAACAGTAGAGTCCAACTCGCCCCTAAGAAAATGGCGAAGAAAAAGCGCCCTACCTTATAGCGATAGCGCCTCCTGTGAGGCTGTGACGGGAATCGGATAATGCGCGCAGGGTGGGATCTGGGGCGTGCCCTCCCTTCCTCCGAGGCGGCACTGGATTCGGAGCTGCTTGCCTGCGGGAGGCAGGAGGGGATGGATGTAGACGCGGGGTTTGTTTTCGATGAGGCTCAGCGGATACAGGGTTTTGGCGTTGCTTCCGTTTCGTCGGGTTGGCTGGGTTGGATGAGCGGCTGGCCCAGGACCTACCTGACAGGTAGGCCTCTCGCATGGCTTTGGGATTTCAATTTTATTTATAAAACATTTAAGTGATATTTCAAAAGTAAAACAAAAATGAATTTGTTTTTTTTCTAAAAGGGGAATTTCATTAATAATGAAGAAAATTACACCCCTGATTACAAGAGCATCCCAATCAACGCCAACTCCATTGATGGGAGACAAGAAACAGCCAAAAAATTCCACCATCTAGAATCACCAGACAGATATGTCACGGAAGAGAACTCCGATCTGAACGAATGTGGCCATCTCACCATTCACCACCGCCATCCTCATCTCCGACGGAGGAAATCTAAAACCCAACCATTTCGCAAAAGAAGGATAGACCGATATTCCACATGTAAATACGATTAACTTGCCGCCGTCAAACCCGTAGTCGAGATCATCGTCGCCTCCTCCACCTTATCTGTCATCGGAAAACATAAATCTGAACTATTGTCCCGACTCCATCTTGACATGCCAAAATGATAACGGCATGCCTCATTTGTCATGCACTACATGGAATCAAACGGGTGAGGCCACTTCAATCATCAAGGACAATTCAATCCTATGACCTTTGTACACCACATACGCACCAACTCATCTCACGAATATAGGCTGCTTTTTTTCTCTCTTTTGATTACAAATTTAAGCTACATGGTTTTGGTTTTTTTTTTTTTTTTTTTTTTTTACATTGTGGGTGCATATTTGTGAGATAAGAGGTGCACATGTGTTGAGTACAATAGTGATAGCACTGAATTTTGAGGCTTATAGTGTTGAAGTCATAATAATGTTAAATTATTTAGTGGTGAATGCATAGGAGTGATAACGCTAATTTTGTTTATTTAGACGGTGGTGCATTATAGTGTTGAATTCATAATAATAGTGCTGCACCCGTTCATATATTACAGATCTAGTATAAGCTTTTGTGGCTTGCCTTTAAGAAAAGGTCTTTTTTTTTCCTATCAAAACATAGGGGTTGCGTCAACAAATATGACCTACTACTACCCAACTAGATTATTAAATTGAGCAATAAACATGCAATGAAAAATTTAAGATTGTCAGTTTTCATTATGCTTCTACCGAGTGAGAAATAGAATGCATAATGGATTGCGGTTACATGTAAATCCATTTGAAGTTAATCCTAAAAATTCAATTTTGAAAAAGCACCGTGAACACTTCCCGTTGCCCAAAGACTCGCCTAGATTAATGCAATCCCCACTGACTTTATGTCACATCATTGAACCAGAAGTGAAGCGTTCCCATAAGCTTAATTAGGCTTATTATTACAGCTAGATGTCTTGAGTTCACGTCGGAGTGACTGCAAATTCCGTTGTGCCACTCTTGTTTCCGCGTGAGGACCAAGTTAGGTTTTTGTCGGAGTGACTGCAAATTCCGTTGTGCCACTCTTGTTTCCGCGTGAGGACCAAGTTAGGTTTTTGGTTGCAACTGGTCGGCGCATTATAGCTTAACAGTTATGTACAAAATTCATTTTACAAATGATTAAAGTTTTCAAAATAACTATCTCACCTTATGATTTGTTAAGGTTTTCAGAACAACTATCACGCCTTAGAGCATCTTCAATGAAGCTCTTAAATTTGCCCCCTTAGAGCAACTCCAGCAGGGCCCCTACTCCACTTTTTAGGGTCTTGAATAAAAAAACAAACTCCAGCAGGGACCCTACTTGAGCCCTTATTTTGTATGCCCCCTCAAATTCCACCTCCAAGCCCTCATTCCCAGGGTCTTCCAACCTCCCCCCTCATCCGTGGGCCCCACCGTTTTTTTTATTTTTCTTTTTCTCTCTTCTTTTTCCTTTTTCCTCTCCTCTCCTTCCTCCTCCCGCACGCCGCCGCGACCTCACCGGGCGCCCTCGACGCGCCGGGCAGCCCGCGCTCGGCCCCCCTCACTGACCGCGGCCGGCAGCCAGGGGCCTCGCCACCCTCGACAACCGCACCCGGCCGTGCCTCCGCGCCCTCGTCGACTGCAAGGTCGCGCCGCCTCTCCGCCGCCGCCGGCCGTGCCTCCCCGCCGTCGTCTGCAAGGTCGCGCCGCCTCTCCGCCGCTGCCGGCCGTGCCTCCCCGCCGTCTTCGACTGCTGGCTCCTAGCTCTCGCGCCTACGGACGCTTGCGCTGTTCCTTCAGCCGTCACCTCTCTCCGGTCGACTCCTCACTGGTAATCCACTTCCTTCCCCTTTCCCATCGGTGCTCGATGTGATGCCATGTAGTGTAGGTTCTTGCTGTTGTAGTTGCCGTTGGTTGCTGGTCGACTCTGTCTCATCCTTGGAGTTGTGAAGCAGTACTTATCCATGGATTGGGTTAGCTAATGGTTGCAAGGATCATGGTAGGCCCATCCTTATGCCCTGTGTATGCGCCTCTCCAAGCTGTTGGGCACTTGTCCTATTTCCAGTGCATGCAATCAATAGAACCAAGCATGCCAGGGAAGCCTCTTGCACTGTTAACTGCCATCAACCTGGCAGTGTCTTGGGCATCGGGGGCCCTCAAGTATTCTTCACCGAAGACTTCGACGACTGCTTGTACAAAATGATTCAGGCACTCAATGATGGTGCTCTCTCCCATCCTCACGTAGTCATCCAATGAATCAGCCGACATGCCGTAGGCAAGCATCCGAAAAGCAGCAACGACCTTCTGAATAGGAGAGGCACCAAGAACTCCAGCTGCATTCGGCTTCTGATGGAAGTAGTCGTCATGAGCCTCCACCTTGCTCACAATCCGCAGAAAGAGAGACCTGGACATCCGAAATCTCCTTCGGAAGTGCTTGTCATTGTATACACATTGGTCGGCGAAGTAGTCCCGATATATGCGATCGTGGCCACCCAGAATATCCCGTGGCACGTTATGGCGCCCGGGCAGCGATCCACGAAACTTCTTCTTGCGCTTCCTTCTCCTCGAGCCCTCACGAAGACATGCAAAGATCAAGATGTCGTCAACACCGGAATCATCCTCTTCTTCTTCATCCCAAAGTGGATGATCGCTACTTTCAGAACTTGACATCTGCCATAGGAAAAAAAATCAACCTTAGAATTTCAGGAACAAAATGTTTAGTACAAATGTTACAATGGCAGAAGTATTGTGCAACTGTTGACATGAATTATTTACAAAGTAGGAGTATTGAGCAATTAAATGTTGCTCCGTCTGTCCTTGTTTGTCCAAGATTAAGCATTGGACAAGTTTTTGACTGTCCATTGTTTCACTAATCGGAAGGACAGAGGGACCTATCGTTTCCAATTGGTGAAACAATGGACTAACTTTCGCTATCGTAATCGAATGATTTGGAGTATTCCTACAACCCAAACAAGTTTTAGGAAGATGTACTACTACTAGCAATCATCTGTTGATGTCAGTTTCGAAGTCAGCAGTCAGCAATGAAGATGAATGAAACTGCACGTCACGTAATCACCAGAGAAATTATAGACGATACAAATTGACTGGACTGAATGCATCTGATAGTAGTGCACAAGTAAGATCACTGAGGAATTGCAATGGAGAAGTATCTAGGAATCAGAAAGAACAGGAAGCTAATTCAAGAATTTCAAAAATTAAACCTTCGCCGCTTCCTCCGCTTCTGATTTCCTCCTTCACTGCTAGATCGAACTGCGTCGTTGTCAGGAGCAAGGCGTGGCCGCGCCGGAACAGGGTTGGCGGCGACAAAACAGCACAGGGCGCGGTGAGGCCGTCCTCTACTGTTGCGCCAGAGCAGGGCGCCGGATCAGATCAGGCCATGGCGGCGCTGCAGCAGGGCGTGGCGGCGCCGGAGCAGAGAAGGGCGCCGGAGCAGAGCAGAGCGGGCGGCGTCGCGGCGGCGGGCGCGCGGCGTCCTCGCGGCGGTGGGCAGCGCGCGGTGGGCGCGCGGCGTCCTCGCGGCTGTGGTCGACCGGTGCGGGGAGGAAGACGATGGATTTTTTTTTTAAATCTGACAAGTGGGTCTCACACAAAATAGGGTCTTTGGACTACAACTGCTGAAGTTGAAGCAAGTTTTTAGGCCCTTATTTTTTTAGGCCGGCCTGTAAAATAGAAGTAGGGGCCTTAATTTAGGTTCCCTTGCTGGAGTTGCTCTTAGAGCATCTTCAAACAAGCCCCTACCAGCCTCTCATCCCAGGTTTAAGAGCTCCTATTCGTTTCTTACGATTGAAAGCCCTTTCAAATCCTTCCTCCTCTCACCTCTCATCCGTAGGAGGCCGGACCAGCGCCTTCATCTGATCTACAGGAGCAACGACCCCTGTTCCCGCGCTGCCGCGGACATCTCCGTGTCACTTCTCGACAGGAGAAAAAGGTCCGCCAACAAGAGGCGCGTTGCCCTGCTGTCGCAAGCCGGCAAAAGGCTCTCATCCGTAGGAGACAAAAAGGGGAATTGTTGGAGATGTTTTTTCGCGTTCGAGCTCTTAAATCTGGGATGAGAGGCTGGGTTGGGTAGGTGCTTCGTTGGAGATGCTTTTAGAGTTCCAGTGAAGTACTTTTTCCCCTCATATTTCCTTCATGTCTGAGCATATCACGAACTGTCTTCGTGATGAAGAGGCTGGCCATTTAAATTTACTATGTACATCTCATTTTATAAAGAAAATAAACATTGGATCCTCCTGTACTCTTATAAACGAAACAAACGGTGCCTTTTTTTTTTCCCACGTTACATGCCAGACGTTGCTTTCAAGAAGAAAAACTTTTTTGTAGAAGTCTTCATGAATCATGAGATTAAACTGCTTTGTAGATACTTTTTGTTCAAGCAAGGTCATCGGTAGTGCTGTCTTGCAAGAAAAATGGAATCATGTCCACATCAACAGCGGGAGTGCAAGCAAGATCGACCAATTGTAGAGCAGAGAAGAATGCAGCAACTGGAGCTCTGCAATTATGAGACACCAGAAAGAGGCTCATAACAAACAGATTTGAGACATTACAAGGAATGTTTCGATCTCGATCTCTCACTCAACAAATTGCAGAGATATTGGACCCTGCACTACCAAAAAAGAGAAGAGGCAGATCAAAGGACCAGGAAATGTTTAGGAAACCTGATCCTCTGACCAGAAAATATGACGATGCTTCGACAAAATGATTGCAAGTCTGAAGGAATTACATGCACTCATAGTTGCTGAAAATTGACGACAGTGCTGCTTGCCGATAAAAGGTGATGTCGAATTGAAGAGTGATATGATTCCGCACCTGTGGTGATGGGAGTGGCATGTACAGTACGTGATGAATGTTGACAAAGGGAGTTTTTTTTTTCTTCCGGTTATGTCACTGTAAAGATCTGCATAGGTCAATAATAATGTCCTCATCATTCTAGGAATCCATCAGTCCGTGTCAAAAGCAAATGTTAAGGATAATGCTTGCCACTAGAATAGTATCAGATGTTGCCTGGGGTCTAAGCCAAAGCCCAAAAAACAATCCTGTTGCCACCCCTCACGTCCGTAAGTTGATTGGCCAGGTTGAAACAAATTGATACCATACCTGAAAATTGAATAACGTATGATAGAAAAATGGATCCGAGGTGCCCTTATGTGGATTTAGCAGTCTGATGCAAAGAACACAAGGTATTCCTCTTTTAGATCCTGGAACTTAAAATAAAAAGACAATAAACAGTTATTCACAGGTAAGGAACAATACAATATTTGACTCCATTTTGTTCCACTCAACATGGTTGATGAAAGCATTCCAAACATTGCGGTCAGGGGTCACTAAACATAATTTTCATCAACTGCATCTCAATTTATTGGCTACACATTAAAAACTCTCAAGAAAGTTAACAATTGTAAAGAACCAGAACAAGTTGATTCAGCAAAATTCTTTAATTATCAGCTCTTCAACCTTGCCACTGAAGTCAGAAGGAATAAGAAAGCATTGCAAACAATCTCCCTTTTGGCAACAGCCTTAATTAAGAACAACTTTATATCACATAGCTGGCTATTAGCAGAATTTAGCACTAAAAATGATGTGGCGGCGGTTCTTTCAAGCAGCTATAGAGGCAGCTATAGCCGAAGATTTGATACCTTTTGCAAGTCTGTCATAGGTTTAAGGTAATCTTTGACTATTTCTTGAACCAGATGTAAACTGATAGGATCTGGCGATGATGTCCTCAAACTTATCTGAACTTGCAGTTGTAGAACGAATTGACGGATACGACAGCCTTCAATTGGAGGAAGCACCCGATGATTCTCAACTCGGATATGGAAGAATGAAGAATATAACGTAATCATGGATTGGCCTCTCCAGGAAACGGATCAAAAGTAGCAACTTGATGGGCATTTGGAGAACCGTGGCATCATATTCACAAGTATCATGTTGCCCGAATAGAACAGAATAAGTCAAAAATTGCTACATGACAGATGTATCCCGACTATGATGTGTCTGCAAGCAGGAATTTGCGTGCCTAAACAATCTAACCTGGCTAGTTATTTCAGTTGTTTAAAGACAAGTAGAGAAACATATAAAGCTTTATATACATGTGCATCCCTTTGCTTCTGGGGGTAGGGTAGAGGAGCAAGACTTGGAGGTTATGCAGTTTTGGGTGGAGACAGTTGTGTTTTCTTTTTTCTTTGTTGTTTGCCCTCTTTCCTACGCTTTTGTGCACGGAATAGAGCTTTTGTACTCTTGGATGGTTATATGCATCTACCGATGCAGAGGCCGGAATAAGATTTATTCCCTTTTCTAAAAAAAATACATGTGCATCCAAAGAATCTAAGCACATTAGAAAATATATAGGCAGGCTAGAATCCCAAAAATGAACCGCTTAAATAAGTTTGAAATATATTTTTTTCCTTCCTTGGTTTGACAGCTGTAGTGATTTATTTGGCTAAACACCTTTTAAAACAAACAAAACAATGTATCAGATCATAACATTGGTAATAACCATCGAAGAAAATAGAATAGGCATATAAGAAAATTGTAGGAGTGTGGTCATCAGGGCCCTTGCTGATCATCACACACACACACACACACACACACACACACACACACACACACACACGCTCCCTCTGTAAACACAAAAACTGAGAAGAAGAAGAAGAAGAAGAAGAAGAAGAAAAAAAAAAACTCGACCGGTGGGGGTAAGACCGCCCCCACGGCTTTCTTTTAATAGAGAGAAGCTCAACCTTCTCCGGTCGAGAAAAACCCCCGAACCCCGGCATCACCCTATAGGGCCGCGCAGATACTTGGGTCGAACACCGTTAACCGTGTTGGTGACTACTGCAACTACCCCCAGGTAGGAGAGCCCAAACCAGCCCACGGCCCGGATTCAAGACATCCAAGTCGGCGTCGTCGCCACTATATTTTAGGCGCTGCCAACGAGGGGATTTTTTTTATTCCATAAATTGGTGCACCTCAGGATTTGAACCCTGGTGGGTGGCCTCACCACTTAAGGCACTAACCAACTGAGCTGAAGTCAGTTTGCAAGAAGAAGAAGAAGAAGAAGAAGAAGAAAGAAGGTCGCGAGATGAATCCAACACTGGATTTGGAGGACAATGATGGGATGCCTTCCATCAGTTAAATTATAATATAGGACATGCAAAAAGAAAGGAGAACCTTAAGAAAAATTTCCAAGACACGGTGAGGGGAAACAGGTCCATACAAACATACTGCCGTCTTTGATCATATGTTTATGCTAAATAAATGGAAGCAGGCACGCAAGCCAGTCTCTGAAACCGATCTTCCTTCGTCGCCTCCCCTGTCGTCACCGTTATTACAAGAAGCATTGCCTGGCTCCCCCTGTCTGCCCTTCATGGTGGCTACGGCGCCCTGTTGCCCTTACATTGGCCTGGAGGGAAAAGAAATCAAATTTGTATTTCTTCTTCTGTAAATCATTAGCATTAACTGTGGACAAATCATGCTAACAAAATTCCTTCCTATTGTAGGATTTTCATATGAACAATGGAGAATCCATATCCTTAGGCATTTGTCCTATATATGGATGCGTCTGCATTGGTTTTTTTTTGCGGGTATTTTTTTGCTAGAGATTTTTTTATTTTATCTCTAGCAAAATGACATCTGAATATCTGAAAATACCGTAAAGCTCTTAACTATCTGAATTTTATTTTTTTCGGAAAAGACAAAAGGATTCATCTAATAACATGTTTTCCAAATGTTTTTTAGGACTGAAACACGAATTTGTAGAAATCAAGTTTTTCATTGTTCTTTTGATCGAAGAGGAAAGTTGTTATCCCACTTGAACACGTTTCTAGTGGGCAAAGCTGTACGCTGGTTCAGTGTTTGTAATTCATTGTTCTAGGACTTGTTTAGGAAAGTCTCAGGCATGGACAGCTTTATGCTCGTAAATAAGCATGGTTACAAGTTTTTTCACATGACCGGATCGAGTAGGCTGAAAACCTTGAAATCATGTCAACAACGGAACTACTACAATTACCGGCGCTGTTCAGGCTAGACAATTAAACCAGAAACGCGTTCAGGCTACGATGGAGAGAACGTGTGTTCAAAAGCATCGCTGTTCACTAAGATCAAGGAAAATGGAGTAAAACTCACTTGTGATTAAACAATTCCATGAACGCAACCGCCTTGGCGCTGGTGAGCTCGCCGCGGTATGGCGCGCCAGCTCGTACCACATCCGCCGCCGCACCGCCGTCCCATTTCCACCGGTGGCTCATGCGAGCTCGCGGCCGCGGACGAGCTGCCCACGTCGCCCTTCTCCTTCGGGGACGACGACGCAACAAGGTAGGAGGAACCCCAAGACAACACCGACGGCGACGGCAGCCTGGTGCCTCGCCGGCGAACAAAGAAGGGCGGCAAGCCGAGGAGGAAGGTCCTGGAGCCGCTCCGAGCGCTGCAGCTGTCGTCGGCGGCTGTTGCTTCGATTGGTAGGCCGGCGGCGTCCATTGGCGGCGGGGTCGTGGCCAGAGAGTGGTGGGAACCGGAGCGTGTGCAACTGCTCTGTTTTATGGTGCTGTGGGAGTTGTCTCGTCGTTAACGTTGGTGGACGCGGTGTTCAGTGGGCCCGTCCCATAATATCAAGGATTTCTTTTCGCATATAGATTTCAAATATCCAACTTTCGAAAATGACATAAGGACAAAGTGGGGGTGTTTGGTTCCCCGCCACGATTCGACATGCCACGAGTGCGGCAGCGATACATAAAACAGAGGTGCTTGGTTCCCGACGAAACTTGCGTCTGCTACCGCTTTGCAAGACATTTTCACTGCACAAATGTGGGATAAGAAATCGGCGTCGCAACTGCAAAGGTGCCACAACCGTGGCGTGGCGAGCAGCGGTCCCGTACCAATGCATATAGGGTCAGAGTCTGCAAAGGAATACAGATAATGATACATGCCAATAGTGAGAAACCGGTTCAGTTTAAGTCGACCGATTGTCAAACCAACACCAATGATATCTACAGTCGAAAAAAAAAAACACCAATGATATTTTCTTCTTTCTTGAAACAAAAGCAGTGTTTCTCTCTCGGGACTATGAGCTGCATTTTTTTTTGCGAAAAGGGAATTCCATTAATATTGAAGCAAATTACATCCCCGGATTACAAAAATATCCCAATCAACGCCAACTCCATTGATAGGAGACAAAAAACCTTGAAAGAGCCGCAAATTCCACCATCTAGGATCACCATCCCAGATGGATATGCCACGGACGAAATTTCCGATCTGAAAGAACACGGCCATCTCACCATCCACCACCGCCATCCTCATCTCCGACGGGGAAAAACTGAAACCTAACCCTTTCACAAAAGAGAGGTAGACTGATATTCCACATGCAAGTACGAAGAACTCACCGCCGTCGAGCCCGTAGCCGAGCCCACCGTCGCCTCCTTCATCATATTTGCAATGGGAAAACACAAATCCGACCAACATCCAGTTGAATGTCACCGGAAACCAAACTCTCACTAGCCCCCCGCCATAGCCGTGAAGAACTATGACGAGACAAAGGAAGGGCCGGAGTACCTTATTCTTCATTGATGATGGCGCATTCGACTCGCCACCACCGTCGAGACGCATTCTCCTCCAATGTTTCATGCCGACGAACTTGACGACGTCGCACCGCCGCCGCCACCTTCTTCGACCGAACCACTAGAGAAACCCTAACCCTAGAAAACCGCCGCGGTCGCCACCAAGAACGACCACCACGGGAAGACCTACCTATCTAAACCTATGAGGGAACAAAGCCGACGTCGAGATACCGGGCCTCCCTCCTCCGCCGACGGCACGGCCGTCGAAAACAAGGGGGCCGGCGTTGTCTTTTTCTGAGTCGCCGCCGCTCCTGCGGGCGTGCGTGTCTAAATACAATTTTTAATTATATGACATTGTTGACTTTTTTGTTAAACTTTGACCAACAATATGCTTTCATGCCCCATCGCCATCTCTGAGTTTGCCTATGGCATATGGTGCCGGTGCCATGTTAATTACTCCCTCCATTTTTAATTATATGATGTTGTTGATTTTTTTTGTTAAACTTTGACCAACAATATATATATAAATAATTAGTTGCTTAACGTAAAATGTATATTGTTGGATCTATCATCAAAAGCACTTTAATATTAACCTATACATTTAGCTATTTGCATAAATATATATGAATAAGACGAATAGTCAAAGTAACAAAAAAAATCAACGATGTCATATATTTAAAAACGGAGGGAGTATCTCATTGCCAAACCACAACCCACAGTCACCTCAATCTTTCTTTTAAACAGGGCTAACCTCAAACACCTAAAACCTCTACCCCTAACTCACCACCATGTTCATTGCTAGACTCAGGAATATGAATTGTCTAGACACTGGGTATGTCTCCTTCCCCATCGCTTTTCTAGCGGTGGCATTTTGTCACTTGTGACAGTGGTTGGTGGGGTCGCCCCATGAAGAGGCGATGAGAGCAATAGGTCTATTGATCGTTCGGAAATACAATAGTGCACCATGGCTCGCACGTCCTAGATATCCTACGACTGTTTTATCTGCAAGATTGGTGTTGCAGCAAACGCCGGTAGTGCCCGTCATCATCCATGATTATTTATTACACAGTAAAAGTTTGTCTTCTGTGTACATGAATTCTTCATAGTTGTCTAATTAGTTGTGATTCCGTGTTGATATTTCCCAATGCCAGCTTGCAACCGGGTGGAAGCATGGGTTGGGGTTGGGGTGAGGGTGAGGTGTGGATGGGATTGGGGGTGGGTGTGGGGAAGTGGTACACCGGAGGTGCCTCCACTGGCCGGCTCACAACTCCGGTGACACCCTAGCCAGTGGAGAGGCAGGGAGGAGTAGGCCCGGGGGTGTTAGTGATTGGGGTTTTCGAGGTATATATGCTGGGCACTCTGGCTATAGAAGAGTAGCTGGGGAGGCGGTCAGACATGCGGTGGGTTATGGTTTGACAGTGCGTCGAGGCGTCAGTGGTGGCACCGGAGACGCGGGTGGTTGGCTGGCCGTGGGCGGTATCTGAGGGGAGGGTGGTCTCAGCATGGACGTGGCCGGTGCTTCCATGTAGGTTAGAGATTGACTTCTTTGAACAAGTTTACCATTCCGTTGTGGTAAATTCTAAAACACAGCTGCTAACATATGTTACTAGTGTTACCCCCAAATTCATTTCTCATCTTGATTAGCGGTCTAGTAGATGTCTAGGACGCGAGAGCCATGGTGCATCAAACCTGCTTTGTTGATCGTTTAGTGGAACCACAAACTGTACATTTAGTTTGTGGATCGGTATGATATATTGTTTTGTAGCATTTTTCCATGAGATAACACACGGTGTTCCATTGTAATCTTTTTGTTCTCAATATCGTGGTATGCAGGCCTGTCAAATGGAATCCGAGTGGGGAGAATGGACTGTGGGGGGACGCAGAAAGGACATTCCTCCCCTGCATATGACTTTGTTCTCATGCGGTTTTAATCATCACAAACAACCAACTGTAGGCAGCACACGACACGGCCTGGGCATGTTCCTTACCGTCTCTTTCCCTCGACAGCGTTTGATGACCGGGAAATAGTAAAAAGGCAGTGTTACATTACAACGAAAGGGACACATCGATCCATGCCTTTGTTGTTCTCATCCGCTGGTACTCCATGGTTAATGTCTTATATTGCACTTTTTCGTGAAAAAAATGTGAAACATCATAGCATGATCGATCTTACCACTGGTTTCCATGCACGACATGAGCACTTTGTAAAGCCTGCAATCTGAACCTGGAAAGGTTGACCTTTGATTGAATGCTATAGCTAGCCGGGACCAGATTCATTCGTCACTCACTCCAGTACTCCTGATGGCACGACAGTCGTCGTCGCTGCTGCCCAAAACCTGGTTGATCAGTTTTGGTTAAGCAGGTCTTCACTCCCGATTGATGACACACATGACAGTCCTCTGCCCTGCCGCGACTTGATGACCTTGATCGTCGGTGTCACCGGAGCGACGACCCGGGTACGAAGTGAAATGATCCCGGTGGTCACGGTACAGGAAGTAGCAGCAGACGCGGTGGTGTCTCTCCCTAGGCACGTCGCGATTCAATTCGCCGCAGGGACTCATCATAGATAGACGTGCGACACCAAATGCGAGCTGCAAACCGGCAGAAGCCTCGATGGACGCTCCTCGTCCCCCGGCGCTTTGGTGATGTGACGCGTCCATGACATGTCTGCATGTAATGGCTGGATTTTGGCTCGGCCCGCGGGTCCTGATGATGTTGTGCATCATCGTGCTGGATGGAGGGCTCCCGACCTGGATCTGGCTCCGTACCTCCTGCGTTGTTCTCAACAGCATTAAAAAAAAATATCTTTGCGCCACGGCTCAAAAGTGTTGCAATATAGATATTTTGGTTGCAATATTGCGCAATTGCAACTAAATGAGGGCGTTGGGAGGTATTGCAAGAGTGATGGTTGCAATAGGGTATTGCATCACCTTTTTGAGTCATTGCCATTACTTTGGTGTGTTGCAACGACGTATGGTGTGGCAATGGGTTGCACCCGCAACAAGCACTAGTGTTGCAAGAATGGTATTTGCAACAACATGGGTCGTTGCTATAGTGGTTATTGCAACCACGTATGGTTGTTGCTATCAAGTAATTTCGCAACGCCAGAATTTTGTAGCAATACCATATATTGCCACGATATATGATGGTGGCAATAACGACCACGGTGTTGCGATATGCTTGAAGGGTATCGTAAAGAATATTAGTTGTCGCTATATCCTTCATGCGTATAGCAACAACATATGGCGTTGCTATATCCTTAAACGGTATGGCAAGGAAATTTGAATCGTCGCTATAGCCATAAACAATATCGCAACGAAATATGTGTTGTCGCTATATGCCTAAAGGATATCGCATCGAAGTACGTAGTCGTCGTTGCTATATGCTTAAAGGGTGTCGCAACGGAATATAAGTCGTCGCTACAGACGCAAAGTATGTCGCAACGAAGTATGTGTTGTTGCTATATGCCTAAAGGACATCGCATCGAAGTACGTAGTCACCGTTGCTATATCCTTAAAGGGTGTCGCAACAAAATATAAGTCGTCGCTACAGGCGCATAGTATGTCGTAACAAAGTTTGTGCTGTCGCCATATGCCTATAGGATATCGCATCGAAGTACGTAGTCACCGTTGCTATATCATTAAAGGGTGTTGCAACGAAATGTAAGTCGTCGCTACAGGCGCAAAGTATGTCGCAACGAAGTTTGTGTTGTCGCTATATGCCTAAAGGATATCGCATCGAAGCACGTAGGAGACGTTGCTATATCCTTAAAGGGTTTTGCATCGACATATGTGTCGTTGCTATATTTTTACAGGTTATTGCAACGATTCGTTAACGTTGTAACATCCACATGTAGCATCGGTTTATGGTTGTGGCAATATGGTTAATTGTCGTGGCAATAATTAAAAGCATACCGAACTACCAAAATGATATGAAATCATTAATGCAGCAGAATTATTCCACAATAGAATTTGGTGCAACAAATATATATTATCATAGAAATATATCTATCATTCAGTCTTAGAACCAATCCAAATAGTGATCACAGCGCTAACAAAACAACGAACTACTAGCTAGAGTCTTGTTTAAGTAACACACGTCAAAGATACAAAAGCAATATCAATTCATCCATCACTCCCGCCAATGGGATCAATTCGCCGGTTCGAGTCCTGTTCTCCCGCCTAAGCTTGACTATCCTGGTCAAAAGAAATATGCATGGTTTATAAGTGAAACGAGTATTAAATCTGGTACAGGCTTATGAATTGGCAATGCAATATGTTAATGGCATTATGAAAGCATGATTCTAGTTCTGACCTGTTTCCTTTTGCTTGTTCAAGTTTTAGCAGCACCAGATAAAAGTTGCTGAGAGGTTATGAATTTGGCTGGTGGCCCATTCACACGATTATCAGTGAACAGATTCTTTGAAACTTTAGAAGCAGCTCTAGTATTGCAATTGGGATTCACATTTTCTCTTTCTGTTGTGACCATGCTTGTTGGCTCAATCTGTAATTATATGGTTTAAGAGCAATGTAAGATATAACTCAATGAACAAAAGTGTGAACTCTGTAATCCTTGTTCAAGTTCATTACCTGGTTTGGTGTTTCTTGACGATGCAGTGGTGTTACAGCATTGTTTTCCTCAAGGCTCCTAGCTTCATCTTGTGTTTCATTGTTGGTTTCATGGGTAAGCTATGCATTTAAAAAAAAATTCAGGTCACAGATTAGCACGTAATATTGTTGGTTTCATGGGTAAGCTATGCATTGAAATCAACCCTAGAATGTATTGCTGCCTAGTACATGTCTTTTGAGAAGGTTCTATGTTATTTTCATCTAGTGGCGTCTCTCCTCACTCGACTACACTCCGACCATTTCAGTAAAAATCATGCGACTTGTGTGTAGAAAGTATAATCAGACACTACACCACTGAACAATTCGCAAACTAGTTTATTTTTCTGTTCGTGTGGATGGCATTTCAGTTTTTCTGACAAGATGTATTTTCGTGAAATGTCAGATCAGGGCTAAGGTGGAGGAGCTTCGGCGTGCTATCAAGCAGTATGTGAAGTATCAAAGGGCAATGGGAAGGGAAGTTCAGGAGGCATGAATTAGACTAGTTAGATATATAAGTATGGACAATCTGTGTGTAATGGAAGCCTCTGCTTTATTTTGGTCAAATGCGAGGCAACAAGTTAGTATGTTGATCTAGTAGAAGTTGTAATGTCTGAAAGAAGGCTGTTAAGCATCAATTGGTTTTTGTTTGCTGGTGGAGTTACAAACTGTGTTTCGATGGTATGGAATGGTCATTTTCGTGCTACCTGCTATTTGTTGGGGTATCTATTTTTTCGTATTATCTGTTATGTGTTTCAATGGCTGTGATATCTCCAAAGTTGATGCTTGTGTGTACCATTTTTAGTTGATGCAATTTATTGCACAGTCTTAGCGAATTTGGGTATGATATCTGTATATGTGTCTTGCAATTAGCATATTCAAGTGATATAGAGGTGTAATTGTCTGTCTTTTTCTACTGATTAGCGTAGAACGTTTGAAAAGGCACAAATGTCTGAATGTTTTTTTTTCATGTATTACCAATGGTTTTTTTAAAATTGTATCATGTATTTTAATGTTCAGATGCAGCTCACCCCATCATTAAAAGACGCAAATTAAACAAACAAGTGACCAATATGAATTCTGTAAAGCCCTTCGAGATTATTAGAGAATTCAAAGAGTATTACAGATACTTGCTGTCACAAGAAACCAATATCAAAGAGTACTGTGAATGCCCATCGTTAGAGAGATACTTGCTGTCACAATTATTACAGAAAAAAATTACACAAAAAATGAATTGATGATTGAAACATAAGGCAAGATCGCAACCCCAAATTACACAAAAAAAATCATCATCCTCTTCTGGGGAAACGACTGGAGCAACCACTCCATCATCAATGTAGGCTTCATCAGAATCATCTTCATCTGGTATATCATCGTCATCATCAGGTTGAGGCATCGATGCAGCACGTGCCTCCTCAATGACAACATCATCACAACTTAACCCTTCCAGGTCAGTCCTACTCCAATTTGTCAAACCCTCGTTTCGGGGTTCAACATTCATATTCTCCACTCCTACACTAAGCGAGTCCACATCGGCATCAGCAACATCATTTTTAGTGTCTTCTCCCCCTGGCATGGCAAACAGGTTCCTAGGTGCCATTGTAAGGACACTGCACCAATTAGATTTCTTCGCACATTTCATATAACACACTTGCTGAGCTTGCGTCGCCAGTATGTATGGCTCCTCTATATAGCATGACCGATTTGTATCAATATCGATAATCCCATATTGATCTTTAATGTACCCTCTGGATTTGCTCAGATTTTGGTGCTGGGACATCAAACCAGTCGCACTCAAACAACATGACTTCATTCCCATTAGGGAAATCAAGTGTGATGATTTTCCTAATCTTTTCGTACCAGTCCGTGCCCTCGCCCTTGAGAACCACGCCACTATTCTGTGTGGTTAAATTTCTCTCTATGTGTGCGGTCCGGAAGAGAATTCCATTGATGACACACCTATTAGAAAAACCAGCTCGAGGGTCTGGAGAACGAGATAGAGAATATATGGATTCAGTTGCTTTTCCCTCCTCATGTAGTTTGCTGATCTGCACTCAGAATTATGTTGAACATATGGTCAAGAACATATCGAAATTTGAATAAGAAAATTGAACATATTGAAATGTGATCAAGTAAACTGAACATAAAAATATGACTCACTTTCCGCTCAAACCATGATACAAATTGTTCCCTGTGTATTTTTTCAACATTGCGCACTTTGGATCTTCTCAATAGATCAATATGCTCACTGCAACAGTATAGAAAATAAAGCTTATTAGTTACATACTAAAGAAAAATCAAAACAAAAAAAGATTGACATATATCTTACGTTATCCATGGCCTTGCCACGTCAGTGTTGGATATTATGTAGTGCCTCATCCTCTGCAAGGCAACATAATCTACATGGTCGATTTGACATCCTTTCTTACTGTAGTCCACACTCCCAAATACACTCCCAGAAGGTTGTTCACTAACACTGCTGCTTTCTTGACGCTCTGGTCGATTGAGCTTTGTTTCAATATTTTCAAAGAACCAAGAACAGAATGTAAGGCACTCCTCCGAGATATATCCCTCTGCTATCGAGCCTTCTGGGCATGCTTTGTTCCTCACATAGCCTTTGAGGGTACGCAGGTACCTCTCGATAGGATACATCCATCGGTAGCAAACAGGGCCTCCAATACTAGCCTCCCAAGCAATATGAACTGGTAAGTGCATCATAATGTCAAAAAACGCTGGAGGGAATATCATCTCAAGGCGACAAAAGTGTCTCTCCAATCGAATTGCAAAGTTTTTTAGTCTCACGGATATCAAGCTCCTTTGAACAAAGTGAGTTAAAAAACCTGCTAAGCTAGATCAATGGAATTGCCACATCTTCAGGCAATATATGGCGTACCACCAAGGGTAAAAGTTTCTGTAATATAATATGATAGTCATGGCTTTTAAGCCCAGTAACCTTGCAATTATCAACATCGACACATCTCCTGATATTTGGGGCATACCCATCTGGCAACTTAACATCTTGTAGAAATTTGCACAGAATTTCCTTCTCACTTTTACCTAGTGTGTACAATGCTGCAGGCAAAGTGTATTTACCTTTCTCAAGTGATGGATGTTGATCCGACCCTATTCCCAATTCCTGCAAATCAAGACGAGCCTTCGCACTGTCCTTACATTTTGCTGCCAAACTAAGCAAAGTCGCAAGCAGGCTCTCACATATATTCTTCTCAATGTGCATGACGTCCAGATTATGTCGTATAAGGATTGATGACCAGTAAGGAAGATCAAAGAAAATACTCTTCTTTCTCCAGTTGTGCCATCTATTGTCTTCGTCTCGTTGCTTCCTCTTCTTGCTAGCCATTCCAAATTTTACTTGTTCACCACTGAGCGGCACTGGAGCCTCCCTCATCTCAGCCATGTTATTAAAGCTGACCTTGTTCCTTCGCCACTTGTGGTTTGATGGCAGAAAACGGCGATGCCCCATGTACCAATGCTTCCTGCCGTGTTTTAACCACAAGTAGTCAGTATCCTTGTGACAGTAAGGACAAGCAAACTTGCCTTTCATGCTCCAACCTGATAACATCGCATACGCTGGAAAATCGTTAATTGTCCAAAGCAGCATTGCACGTAGAGTGAAGTTCTTCTTGACCTTAGCATCCCAAGTTTCAACTCCATTAACCCACAACTCTTTAAGCTCATCAATCAAAGGCTGCAAATACACATCAATGTTCATTCCTGGAGATTTTGACCCGGGTATCAGCATGGACATCATCCAATAAGATTTCTTAAAGCACAACCAAGGGGGCAGATTATAAGGAATTAAGATGACGGGCCATGTGTGTAAGTCACATTTAGCATCCCGAATGGATTGAAGCCATCTGATGCAAGCCCCAGCCTAACATTACGTGGCTCATATGCAAACTGATCCTTATACATGCTATCCACGTGCTTCCATGCCTTTGAGTTCACTGGGTGCCTCATTTTCTTATCTTTAGCCGAGTCTGCAGTCTTGTGCCAAGTCATAAACCCAGACGTTCATAACCAATCTCTGCAGACGAGGAATCAATGGAAAATACCTTAGTATTTTACGTGGAAATAGCTTCTTCTTTACTCCACCAGTTGCGCTGCACTAGCCATTCCCCTCAGAATATGTATTTTTCCACCTACTCTCCCCACATGTTGGACAGGTGTCCATCTTGTCATACTCTCCACGAAACAGCACGCAGTCATTCACACAAGCATTAATCTTTTGGTAGTCCAAGCCAAGGTCTCGAATTACCTTTCGAACTTTAGCCAAGCTATTTGGGATAAAATGTCCTGGGGGACGCACACTGCTGAACAAGAGAATCATTTGCTCTATGCCATAGTTGCTAATACCCGCCATGACCTTAATCTGAAACATCCTCACAATGAAAGATACTTTTGTAGCCTCCTTGCAACCTGGGTACAAATCTTTCCGAGCTTCTTCCATCAATTTGAAGAAATGATGTGCTGCCTCATTTGGCTCACCATTATTACTATCTGTAATTTCTCCACGTATAGTACCACGAATCACCGAATGAACCAGATTGTTCTCATTGGCGGCATCGTCTTCTTCGCCTTCACCAAAATCCCCATCATCGTCCACAACAACAGTTTCAGCGGCATCACATCCCCGCTTTATGAAAGCCTGATCAAATCCTTTAGTCAGCAAGTGTCGTTGCAGCTCAAATTTGCCTCTGTAGTTCTTGCAACGACACTTAGTACATGGACAGGGTGCGGTCTGTCCAGGAAATTTGCCTTCAAAGGTATTCTCATTGAATTTTTCAAGTCCGACTTGCCACGCATAATCTGTCCGAGGCAAAAGCATCCACCTAGGATCATCATCTGCCATTGAAAAAATCCCAGCACAAGCAGGCTACCAAACACCAAAATTGCAATTCCTAAACCATGTGAACACAGTGGTCAGAATTAAAATAGATCAATATTAATTGACATGAATATATAAAATGAAAATCTCATTATAAACATGAAAATTGATGATATAACATGCAGAACCATGTCTACAGTCAGGGGGTGTGCAATTGTAGTTAACAATAAAAAAGCTAAGCATGATAAGTGAATAGCACAATTGTTTGCCCAAAAGAAAAAAGTACCTGAACATGTGAAAAAAATGAACTATCACTACAGTGGCCGTTTCCCTTCACAAAAAAATATTTCAAACCTCAATGGTATTGTTGTGTTTTGTATGATGCTACTTTGTTCAAGTATTTCTAAAATCTATAAAGCATATATAGGCACATGAAAAATAATCAAAGATATTGACACCTCTGGCTATATACAGTTGTTGTCGACTGATTAAACTCACTTTTGGCTCTATGCTCTCTGTATATATAACTTGGTTATTTAAAACACGAACCAAAATAACAAGATACAAATTAGGGACACCTCTGTTGTACTGAACTGCTAACAACTGAAACTACTAATGAGTGCACGTAACCTGCAATTTTAGGTGATAAGTATTTATGCATGAAAGTAATGACATTTGAAACTACTAATGGGTTCACAAGCAACTGATAAATTAAACAAAATTTTCAAGTGACATGTAACATTAGAGCATTGAAATAAATAAACAAGGGTCTTAATATATGGTCATCATGACGACAAGTGGCTGGGAACATGACGATTTCAATCAAAATACAGTAACACAACAAGATGGATTGATTACTTAATTAGCTACAGACCAGCAGCAATCCGGGATTGTCCTTTCCAATTGACTGCAGTTTGTAAATCACTTCAACTTGGCGAGGGATT
The DNA here is from genome assembly GCA_007726485.1 of Eragrostis curvula. Classification (NCBI taxonomy): domain Eukaryota; kingdom Viridiplantae; phylum Streptophyta; class Magnoliopsida; order Poales; family Poaceae; genus Eragrostis; species Eragrostis curvula. The sequence goes on from RWGY01000192.1 coordinate 69,561, forward strand.
CAATCGCGGCGTTGAGAGGATCAGCGATCAGCAAGGTGGAGCAATGGCGACCTCAGAGCCTGATGGACATCGTCAATTGCATTAGACATCAATTAATCAACATGGAGATAGATAGCAAAATTCAAATGATTGATTACTTAATTAATTACAAACTTACCAGCACGGCAACAAGACCAAACACGTCGGCGGCGATCGTCTGGCCGTCGCGCTGTGAGACCCAGAACACACGCCGCGCCCGCGTATGCAACAGAGACCGATGTCAATTGCGATTGGTGCAGAGCTCGCGTCGAGTGGAGGCGTCGACGGCGACTGTATGGGCGTCGCGGCGTCAGCGGCGATCGCCTGCAAGCTGATCGGGGGAGAAGATCTGAAGCTGCCGCACCCACGTACGTAATGCCGCGAGTAGGGATGAAAACGGATCGGAGCGGAGCGGATATTGCCCTCCCCATATCCTAATCCATGTTTTTGTATCGGATTCGGAGCGGAGCGGATAGTAGAGGGATGTGAATATGGATACGGATTTTTTTGGATGTCGGAAGTGGTGCGGAGTCGGAGTGGATGCGGATCGGAAGCGGACATAAATAGACGGATAATATGTATATAAATATAGCTTTATATATACACTTAAAAACACCATATATAAGGTACTATATAGAAAATAAGAGTAACTGGCAGTAGTTCTACATCATTTCATCACAAAAATATACGTTTTAGTCTAGAAAAAAAAAGATACTTTAGGTTAATATGCCAAGTATTTAATATATAGAGTGAACTTTGTTGGTAAAATCGGATAATCCTATTTTAGACATCGGATTATCCATCTTAATTTATCGGATAATCCATATCCGTCGGATTTTGCTAACCCCATATCCTATCCTAAATCCTCATTCAATCGGATTCGGATTATCCATATCCGTTAGGATATCTAAAACCCTTCTCCAAATCCTCAAAAATCGGATTCGGATCGGATCGGAGTCAGAAATTATCCACACCACTTTCACCCCTAGCCGCGAGGTACCTGCAGATGCGTCAAGGTGCAAGGCCGTGATGAGGTCCAAGGCTCCACGATCAGCTTTGATCGATCGGGAAGGAGTAGGACTCGATCTGCTGGGCCTTCCTGAAAAAATAACTAGCATATTTGAGTACGTAAGTAGCAAATCCAAGTGCAATATTTACTGGGCCTTCATGGAAAAAGAAGTACGTAATTAGCAAGCTAATTAACATACAAGTTGGCCCAATAATTTGAGCCTCCACGTGCAATATTTGCAGGAGATGGGCTGATCGACCAACAAAGACGACGAGATTGGGTCTCGGGCCGCGGTCCAATTTGGGTAACGAGTTTTGGGCAACGAGTTTGGCAATTTTGGGCGACGAGCTTGGGGATTTTAGCCCACGACAAGGTCCGAAGTCCACAAATTGATCTATTGCAACTATTAAACAACAACTACTCAATATTGTTGCAATAGTATCTTGGTAGTAGCATCGATCCCGATTTTTGTTGCTATATCTAAGATTTGCTGTAACGATAAGGTTTGCATTGCTATATCTCAGTGTCCTTTTGCAACAATTTACTTTTGTGTTGCCACAACGTAGACTCTTTTGCAACACACGAGAGAACTAATCACAACATTTAATCTTTGTTGCAATATTCCCTATTATTGCAATCATTAGGAAAAAAGTTGCAATTACAATGCCCTAAATACAACACAAATTTCTGCGTTGCGATATATCCTACTTATTGCAACCATGGAAATTAAAATTGCAACACTACACAATTGGTGGCAACAAGTCCTCCTATTGCAACCAAAATCGACCATTGTCGCAATAACCCCTATGTATTGCAACCAAAATCATGGTGTTGCAAAAATTTTGGTGGCATTAGACCCAAAACCTTGTAGTGTCTCGACCCTAACTACTGTCAGTTGAACAGGTGCTACAGTAGTATCAAAGCTGTTGAGGCTGAGCTTGAAGTCCTGACAAGTAAAGGTTGCGAGCTAAGGAGTATTTCACTAACTGCATCCTGCGATATTATTAATAATATTATTTCTCTAATGAAGAGTGATGACCCGCCAGAGGTAGAGCACGCCACAAACCTGCTGGTTCACAACATTTTGATGCACAGTGATAAAATCAAGGAGATACAAACCTGTCTTATGAAGAACAATGAAGCTCGTTTTCATAAGTAGTATATATTTGGAAGAGATAGATGTGGTTCGTTTAGTTGTCGTCGTTTTAAACATGTCGATTCTTGTTGAGTCATGTATCAGAGTTGTGTTAATGTTTTTTTCGCGTTTGCTATCTTTGTCATAGTGAATGATGGCATCCATGCAATATCGGTTATGTTTATTCACGTTTGGATTACTTTTGAAATGATGCCGGTTGAAACATAGACGGATTCCCATCTAGAAGTGATATATATTTTTGTATTTGTATGTCGGAGGTAAGTGCGTGATTGGTTGCCACGTATGTGCATGCGTTAGAGATTCCCTTCGATGCGGATTTTGAGCCCTTCGATGAGGTAACAAACTTCGCGCGGTTGTTTACACTCTATAAAATTGAAACAAATTGGTAACAAATCACGGTTTACTATGATTTGTTCATTTATCAATGGTGTAAGCTTTATGACCATTGGAGTATGGAAACCCCAAAGGTATGAATGTTTTGGTGATTGGATGATCATGTTGTATGTGATTAACTCTTTTGTAGGTTGTTGCCTATGGTCACATATGATGAAGGACTACGTCAACCATTTCTCTATTGGATATCTCGATGATTGGTTGCCTCGACAACTCGGGACATTGGGCTTGATGAAGTCGCGGTTGAGGAGATGGATCAAGGCTAAGGACATGCTAGAACCAAGCAAGTGTTGGCTTGGTGTAGATATAGGCTTGAGTCCATAGGAAATACTGGACTATCAAGAGGGTTCCACCTTGGGGCAATTCTTGAAAGTGTGTCCATCTTGACAACAATTCTCACAATAGTAGTCATCCGCCAAGAGAGGAACCACCCAAGATGAAATGGTGTCTTCATTGCCGATAATATTGATGGTGGCGGGGTAGGAACCAAGGCCCTTGTGTGCGGCGTTGTTGATGAGATTCCTTCCAAGGATTTGCTTGTGAATGGTTATTCCCCTTGTAAGCCTCTCAAAGCCATCCATAACCATCTCCCTCTCCTCCTTGAGCTTGTGATATTCCTTCAAAATAGTCTCATCAAGCGAAACATACTCACGAGAGGAGGTTAGCTCATCACAAGTAACATAGGATGAGTTTGCAAGTCACCGTATGATACGGTGCTTAACACCGTATGATACGATGAGGCTTAGAGCCTCTGATCAGATTGACCTCGGACATTACTGTCACCGTATCATACGGTGCCAGTCACCGTATGATACGGTGACCGTTGCTTCAGTGCCCAGTTCACTTTGATCACCGTACCATACGGTGCTAATCACCGTAACCTACAGTGACCTAGGGTTGACCGTTATTCCTCTTTCGATCTGAGCCGTTGATTCAATTTTTGATTCAATCTCGGCCGTCCATCCGTTTCTAACCCTAATCTCCAGACGCTGGTCCGCTACTGTGCTTCTTCGTCGCCGCCACTTGCGCTCTCGCTCCCGCGCGCGCGCCTCCGCTCCTGCGCCCTCGCCGTCGCCGCCGCACGCCATCGTCGCCAAGCCTTAGCCGCCGCCTCCGCGCAGCAGCACCGCCACCACAGCACACCGCCGCAGCTCCTTGGCTCCACCCGCAGCCGCGCCTCCACTCTCCCTGGAAACCATACGGTGACCACCGTATCATACGGTGACTATCACCCCTCATCATACGGTGACTCCAGCACAGATTTCCTGTCTTCAGTCTGCAATTCATGTAGTCACCGTATCATACGGTGACTAGCACCATATCATACGGTGACTTCTGCCTGAAGTCCATCTTGATCATCTTCTCGATCCTTGACTTCATCTTCACTCTTCTTGGTTCCTCAAGCTTCTCTTCTGCCACCCTAGCCTCTGAGAGCCTCACATTGCATCCAATGATCTCTACCACTAGTGTGCACTAAGAGAACCAACTCCTCCATCGCCACCTTGTGCGCCTCTTCGAGCTGCTGCTCGCGCACACGAAAGAGGAGACCGGGATTGAGCCCCTCGCCGTCATCTTCTTCAAGTCCGGTGAGGTCCCAGCAGCCTGCGCTTGAAATTCCAGTGACATTTGTGCGAATTCAGTGATGCCTTGCTTAATTCAATGATTTGTTATTGCATAGTAGCGTGATTGATTGCTTAGGGCATTGCAAAGTTCATTCCTTTCATCGTTTCCAAGCGCTATTTTGATGAATTTCATCTAATCTAGCATATTGTGCTCACTTGCTCTCGTATAGATGCTAGTCTAGATGATTTTCAGTTGCTATGTGTCATATTCATTGAGAAGATCATTGCTTTGTATGACATATAGGCACTAGTGTTGCTTGTTGTGCCAATTTTCTCTTTTGCACATCACACTAGTGTTGATCCCTAAAATAGTGTCACATTGAGTTGCTTGCTATGCTTGTATGTGCACTAGTTGATCTCCACCCATAGTCGACAATGCCATTGTTCTTTTTGCATAATTTGCTGGCATTGTGTCCTTCTCCTCAGCGCTAGGACTTCAAATAGACTTTTTATGTGCTTACCTACGATTCTTGCTTGTAGATCATAGTAGGTTATTCTATACTCATATACCCTATCTCTATTCCTATCGTGCAGTGGCAGTTGTCAGTGGTCAGCCCAGAGGACAGAGGCAGTTGACAGTGCAGTGACCAGTGGATGGATTTAGGGACAAGCCCTTGATCCTATCTTTGGCAGTCAGCTTGTCAGTGGACGGGTTGGTGAGCCAAGCTCACTTGCCCTATCTTGTCAGAGGTCAGCTCAGCTAGCAGCTATGGCCAGAGACAGAGGCACGGGCAGAGGTTCTGGTGACCAGCAAGAAAATGAGTAAGCAAGATTGAAACGAGACACATATTTTACGTAGAAATCCGTTGCGTAAAAAGACCATGTGCGCCAACCGGCGATCTTCACTATATGATGACAGTTTACAATAGCAGGGAATAACAATGAGCTGTCAACTCTTCCCGTGCAACCAGTGGCGAAGCTAGAGCTCCGAACAACCCGGTGCACACTTCAACATACATATGAAAACAATTGTTCGATGTATTGTACGATCACTAAGAATAAATATAGCTTTACCAAAATACAGGAAATGTTACAATTCTAGTTCAAATAGCAAAATACACCATCCATCCTTGACATCCTAAAAAAATAAGTTGACAGAACTGACTTTAGATTTTTAAACTGGAAATTGAGAGAGTCTCACTGAAGCGACTATCAAACTCTTGAAGCAATATCATCATTTTAAAGCACTCCACTTGAAAAAAATCAGGATTCAAGCACCCAAGCCAACTACCAAATTCATCAAACCATTCATTATTAAATCTTCTATTTTTCCCACCAACTTTAGTGCTTGCGAAATCATGAGTACAAGGCTGGCATGGTCCATTTTGCAAGTATCTTCTTACCAAATCTCTGAGATTAGGATGGTACCTATTAATTTCGTTCGCAATTTATTTTTTGAATCTGTTCCTCCCAATTGAGGCTTTGTTGATCGTTCCTAGGACCATCTGGTGCAATTTTTATTTGTAGCATCTGTCCATATTTCAGTGTTTCAGGCTTTTCGACTGTTGAGATGGATCCTTCGCTGGTTGTTGTTACTCCCGATGTTGAGTCCGTTCCTAAGAATGCTGAAATTCCTTCTCCTCCGCCAGGTTCTCTTCTTATGCCGACTTATTCTCTTATCTTTGAAGAACCGTCTCCTGACGATCCTTCGAATTCAGCTGTTCCTCCCGTTGTGCCTGATACTGCTTGCAGAGGTTCCTCATTAATACCTTCGGAGGTTTTACGAAGGTCTCCAACTATTGCTTCGGATGTTATCTGTATGGATGGAATTGCAGAAAGGTCTGAGTTAGTTGATTCTTGTCAGCTGCTCCCTGAGGGTTCGAAGGGCACTTTTTGTCTTCCGAGGAAGTCTTCGTTTCTTGGTTTGCTTGGCAAGCGGAAGCTTTCAGAAGTTTCAAATCCAAGCCAGGATATAATTTCTTCTTTGGGCACTGCTTTGCCTTCGATTGACGTCGCTGTTCCACCTTCGTAATCTTCAAATCCTGGTATTCATTTTCAGAGGACTGCCTTGCCTCCTTCTTTCTTTTGTTTTCTTTATTATTATTCTCACGATCCTTCGCTTCTTTTTTTTTTTAGATGCTTCGAGCTCTGGGTCTCTTGAAGTGGATGTTGAGGCCATGCTATCGTCCATTAATGACGACGTTCAGGCTTCAGGTCCTCTTGAATCTGCAGCCCGTAAGGTCCGGTTTCCGAAGGTTGAGCTTGGCCTGTTGAACCTTTCGGGTGACGTCCTCTTCCGTTCCTTGGTTGCTCATCAAGTTAAAGTTAGTATCTCACTCCCCCCCTTTTTTTTTGTACTTCGTGTTTCGTTTTTCTGACAGCTTCGCTTCTTCCTTCTTGCAGTCTATTATTCTTACTCAAGCTTGTGCTCGTGAGTTCCAAGATTCTTCTGGTGATTTGCTACTCGCGTCATCTCTCAAGGCCTCTCTTTCTGCGAAGGATGATTCCCTGAAAGCTTCTTCTGCTGCCATGTCCGACTTGCTAGCTGAAGTTGAGGTTCTTCGAAGCCATAAATCTAGCGTTATTTCGGATCTGTGTATCCTTGAAGAAAAGATTCGAGAAAAGAAAGCTTCGCTGGAGAAGGAGAAGTTATTTAATGAGCATCTTTCGTGTCGTCTGTCGAAGGCGTCTCAGCTAAAGATCGTTTCTGTTGATAATTCCTTCGCTAAATCTCTTGCCCTTTGTGATCTTGTCAAAGAGCTGTTTCAAGCACTTGGTGCGAAATATGACGAGGTACCGGCGGATGTCTCTTTGGAGGTTATGAACGAGTGGCTTCGCCTGAACTTGGCTCGTCTTGCCGAAATATGCAGGAGCTTTTCTTATGATGCTGTGGTACTCACTACAACACATGTGACTTTCTATGACGTTTTTCTTGTGACAACACACCGTTTCGTCATAAAGGGTGTTAGGTTTATGACGTTTTTAGTAAATCTGGTGATTTATGACGAAAACCAAAATCCGTCATTAAATTTGGCCACAAAAACGTTATAAATCAAGACACCATCATCTTATGACGAACAAAAACGTCATAATTGGTAAATAATAAACGTCACAAATGGTTATGACAAATATGAATCGTCATTAACAAATTTTCTTTATTTTACACCAAAATTTATGACAAATACGAATTGTCATTACGTGGCCCACTTGTAAAATACATATCACGCGGGACCCACATATATTCTTTATTCAAAAGAAGCAAAATGTAATTGATAAATGTGAGTTTTTACTGAATAATTTTTTTAGATCATGCTTATGCGCCCACTTGTGGTTTGATCCCACAACATGTCAAGTGGGACCCACGTGTTTTGTTTCTAGGGGTTTATATGTAATTATAGTCAGTGTCTAAGGATCCATCTATAATAAATTTGACTAAATTTTAAAAAACATTTTTTTGAGATAATTTAAAATGTTGCTTTGAATTTTGAGTGTAAGCACATCCATTTAGGCAAAGAAATATATTTTTTCAATTGATTAAATCAATATATAAGGTGTCTGTTCCATCCATGCTGCTAGAGATGCATTTAAAGATTTTATTGTGTGTCCACCGCAAAAAAAAAATATTTTATTGTGTGAAAATGTCTTTAAAATTCGATTAGAAATCGTAATTCGTTTAGTATAGAAAATAGAATAAGGAAAACCAGAGATTTTTTTTTTTGAGAACCAGAGATAGAAAAGGAGAAAAACGAAACCTAGCCTGTGTGGCCCATTTTCTTCTTACGGCCCAGTCCTCTTTCTTCTTTTCTGTTTTTCTTCTCTTTTTTATTCCGGCCCGGCCTGCCTCTTTCTTTTCTTCCTCGCAGGCTGCTTCTCTTTCTTCTTCCCCGTGGCCCGTTATCCTTTCCACAGCCCATGAATCCTCGCAAGGGTTTCTCAAAACAAAAACAAAAATCAATCCTCGCAAGCTGCAGTCCGCGATGGAAAGTGTTGGCCTTGCCAAATCCGAGGATGGAGAAGAGGGTGCTCGCCCTGCTCGGCGGCCTGCTCGCGCCGCGCCTTGCTCCCCGGCCTCCCCGTGCTTGCCCTGCTCCCCGGCCTGCTCGCGCCGCACTGCGCTGTGCGCCGCCGATGCTTGCAGCTCATCCCGTCCCGCGCGCCGCCACAACTCGTTCCTCCGCGGGTGGGTGGAGCATGACGTGCCCCCATTCCTCCTCTGCTTGCTCACCTGCAACGAACTCAACCAACTTAACAGCGATTGATGCGTGATGCGGCCGGACAAGGCTGCTGCAGCGCTCCACGCGCTCACGGGCGTCGTGGCCGGGTAGCCACGCCTCCCCACGATGAGCTGCCGCCGCCGTGCACAAGTCCCCGTCCTGAGCAATGCCGACGCGTCAGGCGCGACGCTCTCCGCCGACGCGGCCCTGCTCCACGCGCGCTCGCGGCCCGCGCACCGCGCCTCCGTCCGCCGCTCGCCCTCCGTGCCGCTCTCCTCCGGCCTGCCTCCGTCCGCCTCTCGCCCTCGGCGCCGAGCTCCTCCGGCTTGCCACCATCCGCGTCGCGCTCCGCTGCCCTGTCCTACCGCGGCGGTGGTCCAAGAAGAGGGCACCGAGGGGCTACGGCGCCAGCAATGGCGGCAAGCTGCAGGGGAAGCCGAGGAAGCAGGAACCGTAGAGCAGGCAAGCCGCATCCGACGCGTCGCACACTCCTGGATCCAGCAGTCGCGGAAGCGCCCGGAGCCCACCTATCAGTGGCCTGAGACACCTGGGACCCACAAGTCAGACAAACGACCCAATCGTTGACATGTGGGTCCTGTCAGTCGACGCAGGACAGGGAGAGAAGGACACTGACATGTGGGTCTCGCTTCGTCTCTCGCTGATATGTGGGCCCAGTGCGATGTGTCATTGTTCTTCCCCAGTTCATAGCCTCAGCTCTTTTTCTCAATATGATTCATTGCTGAATTTTGAAAGTTGTATATATTTCGCATACGAAGTCCAACTAACCTCATTTTTTTTCCTACACGTCGATAAAAATATTATCTACCCATTTGTAGAATATATGGATCTGCTTTATATGATATAACCGTGCCGTATCCCCAAATAACTACTGGCCATTTTTTAGCAAAATTTTGTTATTTTTGTAAATCTCAAAAGAAAATGTTTCTGGACATGAGTTTTTGTGGAGATGGACAACTAAATCACCTCTACACAAGAGAATTATGTTACAATTTGTTTGAAGATTTTGTTGAGGACATTGTTCACTTATGGTTGAACTTGGGTGATAGTTTCATGAAATGTGTCTAGAGTTGTCCACTTTGAACACACTTTGATGGATTTTTTTTTTTAAAAAAATTAACAAAAAATTCCATGGGTTTGGTTTGACATGGAACAGCCACAAAACGAAAATCATCTGAAAATTCGTTATATTCCGTGAGATAAAATTTGGCAAAACAATTAGAAAATGCACTCATCATTTCTTCTCTTTTTTATATCTCACGAAGTTTGTTGTAACTTCTGGTAGAATTTGGTAATAATGTGTATCTGGTCGATCCAAATGAACACTAATTTTGGTGGAAGTTTTGAAAATCATTTTTATATGTATCATTTTCAAAATACTAATTTTTGATACTTCTCACATAACTCATTTTTAGTAAACATCTATGTTACAGTGTTTCTAAAAAATCCCAAAACATTATATGTGACGTTCATGGAAATGATACAAGTACTCAATAAACTTGAAGCCATAAATAAACTTATTTCTAGCTATAAAAACAGATAAACTTAAAGCAGAAATAATTTTTTATTTAGAAATCATCACAGACCTGGGCTGGATGGGCCTAGCAAACTCCAGCCCAGCCGACCTTTAGGTTTTCTTGGCCCGTTTAACGCTCTTCGATGGCCGTCGGATCAAATCCGATGGCTGTCTTCTCCTCTAGCTCCAATAAAAATGGCGCCCGTCCTGGAAACCCTAAGGTGCCGCCCAACTCCTCCGCTTGCTCCGCCTCCACTCCTCCGCTCTTCGCCGCCCAGATCCTCCACTTGCTCCGCATCCTCGCCTTCTGTGGCGTCTTCTTCGAGGGCATCCTCCGCCTGCTCGCCTCCTGCGACGTCGTCTTCTCCGAGCAGGACCCCCTTCTCCCTCTTCCATATCAGCCGCCGTCGAATCCCATGAGGCCCTTGCACGGCCTGGCGGCGGGGCAGCGGCGTTCACGGCGCAGGCTTGGCGGCCTGCGCTCGGCCCGGATGGCGGCCGGCAACGCCTCGACTCCCTCCTCTTCGTCTCCGATGCGTGACTACCAGCTGCAGAAGCTTGTCACTCTCCTTCTCAGCCGCTGAAGTCGGCGCTCCGGGCGAAGGGAAGGAGAGAGAGCATCGAGCGAGACCGGAGATCCAGCCATGGTCCGTCGACCGCCGCTCGCCGTGTCCCCGCGCCGCCTCCGCCCGCGCCCTCACCGCGCGCAGCGGCCGCCTCTCGTCCGACCAGCAGGTCCTGTCGTCGAACTTCGGCTCCATGGAGGACCATCACCAAGCGCCGTCGGGCTCCAGCGGCCGTCTTCCTCCTCCTCTAGCAGCTCGCCTCGGTCCGCAACACCAACCGTTCCTGGGGTGAGCTCCCGAATCCTTCCCGCACCTCTGCCTCTCCATCTAGGCCGAATTTACTTCATGCCTGCTAGCTGTTCTACGATTTGCCTGTGTCGCTGCTGCTCTGTGACTCTGCACCGCTAGTCAGATTTGTTTCGTATGCCAAGGCTGTAGGTTTCATAGCTCTAGCAGATCGTGTTGGATAAGTTCCTAGCCAAGATAGATTTTTTGGGTCTGCTCTTTGAAACGAGGCTGGTAGTTAGAGAAATCTTGATGGTCATCGGGCTAGCTTGGAATTATTTTCTCTTTGGCTCAAGTTAATGCAGCTCTGCAATCGCTTCTTGGCTTGGCCTGTCAAGTGCTAGAGTCACCTGGGAGCATTTTCCTGCCATGTCTTACTGCATGTTCTAGTTGCTAGAAAGGATCATTTCGTGCTGGCTTATTGCAGTTTGGTTCAGAGTTTCAGCGCGCACCTATTTCCTGTAGAAACCTCAACCATTTTGCTCTCTCTTGTTAGTTCAGTCAGGTGTGGTTGAAAATTCTAGTAGATATGCCTGTCTTATTTGAGCTGATGCTTATGTACTACCACTTCAGATATATCTTAAACTTACACTGTTTTTTTTGTTGTTGTAGATACATGAAGCAAAACACGATGAGGATTGCTTCATCTGTTTGCTCTGAAACATAAAGTAGTACTCATTGCTCCTTCTGTTGGCACCGTTGAGTTTTCCTTAGATGTGCTGAATAAAAACAACTGATGCATGTCTTCAATAATTAAGATATGTGACAAATCGTGCCTGGCTGCATTCATGAACTAAAGTGTTTACCTTGTTTCAGAGTGTGTTGTAGCAGTGCTAGTATAATTCTTAGTCAAATGCTTGCCTGGTTAGCTAGCTCGTGTTCTGCTGTTTTCATGTTGAGAAGAAATGTTCCTTGATTAACCTATTGATTGGTTTGCATGTTAAATAGCCTTTTTCATTACCATCTGTTGCCTGCTCACTAGTTGATATTGGTTGCTTGCTGCATGATTAGTGTGAGCAGTTTTAATATTACTTGTAGCGTATTTGTAACACATACAATTTTCCTTGCCTGAGCTGCTATGTTTTAAACTTTGCTCTATTTAATATTCGTCTATTTAAGTATCCAAGCCTGAGCGGTTGCTTGATGGACCATTACTGTGATAATCTTATTTCTTTTCTTTTTCTGCACAGGGGGAAGCTTCTCTACATTTCAAAATCTGAAGATGGGAGGTGCTCCAGAGGACTA
>RWGY01000193.1:2415-58920 GCA_007726485.1 Eragrostis curvula
CTCGGCGCCGGCGGCTTCGGCGTCGTGTACAAGGGCACCCTCCCAACGGCCTCGCCGTGGCGGTCAAGGTGCTCCGCGTCGGCGTCCGCGGCCACGTTGACCGGAGCTCGGCGGAGCAGTTCATGGCGGAGGTGGGCACCATCGGGCGGACGCGCCACGTGAACCTGGTCCGGCTCCTGGGCTTCTGCTTCGACGACGTGGCGCGCGCGCTGGTGTACGAGTACATGGAGCGCAGCGCGCTGGACGCGTTCCTCGCGCGCTGGGGCAGTGACGTCGGCGTCAGTGCCCTGCTCGACATCGCCGCCGGCGTGGCGCGCGGGATACGGTACCTCCACGAGGAGTGCGATCAGAAGATCGTGCACTACGACATCAAGCCCGGGAACGTGCTCCTCGACGGCGCGCTCACGCCCAAGGTCGCCGACTTTGGGCTGGCCCGGCTGGTGAGCCGCGCCGCCACGCACATCACAGTCTCCGGCCCGCGCGGCACGCCGGGGTTCGCCGCGCTGGAGATGTGGCGGCAATCGGGCGTCACGGAGAAGTGCGACGTGTACAGCTTCGGCATGCTGCTGTTCGAGATCGCCGGCCTGCGCAGGAACTTCGACGAGGCCGCGCCGACCGAGAGCCAGCGGTGGTTCCCCAGGCTCGCGTGGACCAAGTACGAGGAAGGAAATCTCATGGACCTCGTCGCCGAGCCGAGCGTGGCTGCGGCGGCGGGCGACGTGGCGCGGCGGAAGGAGATGGTGGAGCGGATGTTCAAGGTGGCGTTCTGGTGCGTGCAGCAGGTGCCGGAGGCGCGGCCGCCCATCGGCGTGGTGGTGAAGATGCTCGAAGGCGAGATGGACATCGCGCCGCCGGTTAACCCGTTTCACCATCTCATGGCGCCGCCTTTGGCGACTATGCCGTGGACGACGACGACGACGAGTGGCGGGGACACGGTCACGGCGCCCGTCGGTTTGTCTGAGGCCAGCAAGAATCTCATCTCGCTTTGACGTTGCTGCTATCGAGTCGTTTGGTGGAGCTACGACTTTGTTGCATATGCAGCCAGATTATGTTGTCGTACAATGGGGCTTGTAGTTATTTGAATTTGACTATTCGATCAATTTCGTAGTTATTCACTTATTTGAATGAGGGCCAGGGTTGTCCACTTCTTTTATTATTTTTTTCTTTCTGGGCCTTCATTCTCAACTGTCAAACACTAATATTCTGATGAAAAGAGTTGTAAGTTGACTAGATATTTAATTTGCCCGTGCATTACGGGAGCTCAACATTCATTAGGCGATAGAACTAACCGGGTCAATACAAAACAAATTAACACCAAACAACATGTTGGCAAGGAATGTTCAACTCTATCATGAACAGTGTTTTGTGTTCAAAGAAAAAATCTGGCATAGCACTTATGTCCCACTAATTAATGTTTGCTACTTGTATGATCTGCTTCTTCAGGTTTGCACAAAGCATGAGAAGCCCAACTCATGGATTGCTCAGACAGTAAAATATCACAGTGAACTTACTCATTTTAGAAATTATCAATTATTATTTTATAAACATAAAATCTCTCTAAATTTGAAATATCCTATCGAGCAATCATATTTAATGCAAAAGAGCCTGAAAAGACCCATCTATCCTTTATCCACAATTGTTGTGCAGAATCAGAGTAAAATACATGTACCCTTCTAATTAGATATAAAACGGAATCCGTCCTCCCTGGGCGTAAACATGGAATTCAACTTTGGTGTTCTTGCTGCATTTGCGGCGAATCCTTCTGCATACTCTTGTGTTTGATGCAGGAACTCGGTAGAAGCATGCAGTGATGTCAACCCTTTTAAGGATTTCTGCGTTGCATCTGGAAAGCAATAATAGAACCAATTCTTCATGTTTCACTGATCCATTAAAGGACCATATTTCTAGCTCTTTGAGTGAGTCAAAAGTGATGTTGTCCACCGTGTTGTTTCCTTGAAGATGACAAGGACACTTCGAAGAAGCCCTACAAGGGTTCATGATCTGAAAACAAGTAGAAAGGACCGCCATCAACGAATATTAAAAGTTTTCTTCTTGGTTATTGTCACAAATGAAACTAGATGGCCCTGAACCCAAGCGGAGCGACCTCGCCGGTGGTGTCGGTCGCACTACAAGGGCAGGGATAGAAGAGATACTAGGAACTCTTGATATATTTCTTGCTTAATTGATTCACGTTGCCATGCCCTCCATTATATAGGAGCCAGGCTTACAATCTTATTGGACTGTGACTCTATCTCTTATCTGGTAATTCCTAATTAACTAACCCCAAATCTAATCGAACCAACTAATGGGCCTGGTTTACGCCCATGACAATTCCCCCCTCCTTCGAAGACAGCTCGTCCTCGAGCTGTGGATTCACTTCATAACAACTAAGGACTCACACGAAAAGGCTTAAAAAAAAACTTGATACCGAATCTTTTACATCTCGACTCAATATCGTATTTTCTCCTAAAATTACTAGTCTGCCTTGAATAATTGGCTGAAAACAGGCCTACACCTTGACTGCCATCATCAGCCTATTCCTTGAGCTAGAAGCTGGCGCAAAGCTAGACCAAGGTGGCCCATAAGTGGCAGCCCAACAGAAGCTGCGTATAGCCCATGATTGGCCAGCTCGTGTGAAGAATCCATCGTAACCTTAGCCAAGCTCTGCCTTGCAAGCACAACACCAGCCGCCTTGCTCTGCCTTGAACTTGCACGCACAGCCGCCAAAGCTGCCGTCCTGCACCTACGAAGCAAACCACAAGCTCTTCCACCTCCTGCGTGGATCCGTCGCGAATGGCGCAGCACACCACCGAGCACCGTCACGCGCGTGGAACGAGGGTCCAGCGAGCTGCCCGTGATTTGCAGGAGCATCCACGGCGGAGCGTCCCGACGCACGGCGAGTGGCCGACGGACGCGGCTACCCTTCCAGTGCTTGGCGACCACAATGCTGTCAATCCATTGACTGCCGCCATCGATCTGGTGGTTGTCACCAACGATTTGGTGGCCAGGATCCCCATGGTGAGGAGTGGCGCAACAGAGAGCAGGTTGGGCTGTTCTCTTTTCCTCCTCAGCTGCCCTCATCCGCTCCACCGTGACCATCATCTCCTCCAGAATTGCCGAGACCCCGTCGATACACGCCTGGAAGTCAAAAGATGTCCACGCCATGGGCTCGGCAGCAGAAGCCATGGGAAGGGATCGTTGTCTCTGATACCAATTTGTCACGAATGAAACTAGATGGTCCTGAACCCAAGCGGCGCGACCTCGCCGGCGGCGTCGGTCGCACTACAAGGGCAGGGATAGAAGAGATACTAGGAACTCTTGATATATTTCTTGCTTAATTGATTCACGTTGCCATGCCCTCCATTATATAGGAGCCAGGCTTACAATCGTATTGGACTGTGACTCTATCTCTTATCTGGTAATTCCTAATTAACTAACCCCAACTCTAATCGGACCAACTAATGGGCCTGGTTTACGCCCATGACAGTTATATTCAATTGTTCTCGCTATCACTATGCATTTGTGATATTGCCGTGTTTAAGAAGTTGGATTAGTCTACTCCCAGTGTATTACGTACCTCATGATTCCACTTAGAACCCAAGAGTAAAATTTTGAAAACATAAATAAAAGTATAAAACGTACTATTAATGCTAACTTCACAGTAACTTCCAACTAAATTCCTTATAAAAAACTCAGCCTGCTGGGGTAACTAAATTTCTCATGAAAAGCACTTTCCAGTCGTTCATGATCCATAATAGAAAAAATTGAAAACATCAATGTTTACGTTGGACGCTTTAATTGACCCACAGTTATGAACCTCTAGAGCTAATACTTTGCAGGCTAATGGATAATGTCCGATTATGAGCGGCCCAACTACTAGCTAAGGGTGTTAATTATGTTTTCCAGAGCCATTTGTTGTCTATATTTTTTAAACATATTTAAAGTAAAATACATGGATCTTGACTCATTAGGTGTTCAAATTGGAGAAATGCTACTCGTGAGTCTCAAAACACGTAACCATTTACCTGTGAGGGAGGAGTTGAAACAAGTTGTAATTTCAACTTTCTTATGTGGCTACATCTTTCAAGAAGATAAAATATGCTTGGTGTTATCCGATGGTAACCGCACACTGATAGCCACAAAGTTTGACATGTTGGAAGCTTATCCATGTTCTTCTGAAAGTTCATGTATCCCGTTGCACCCTGTAAAGAGCACAAAATTAAACTCGGAATGGTTAACAGCAACAGACCAAAAAAATCACCAGTTCTGTACCTTCGGGTACATATTCTTTACAATTAATTGTGACTGTTATTATACCATAATAGAAGTTTTTGAAGATTAAAGAAATATAATCACAAGCTAATATTACTTTCGTATATCAAATTCTGTGAGCTCTGATGACTATCATAAGTTCTAAAAAAAATATTGTGGCACGTTTAGGGACACTTTTTTTGGTGTTAGCTAGATAAGATGTTGTATGGGAGTTAATTAATTTCTGATTCATCGCTGTTCAAAATCAATAAAATTTCAAACTAACACCATTCTTTTCTTCTATATATCTCAGCCGCAAGCCACACAGTCTCTCTGACCGGACTCCCCATCCTCCTGCCGCCCTGCCTATCTCTCTTGCATTGTCCCTACTGTCAGGCGCTCTCTTAGTACCACCAGACCCAGCCAGTGGTGTCGTCCTGCTCACCATGGCTCTAGAGCCATCACCATCCTATCACCTATCTCACACAATCTCCAGGCCCATCTAGCAAGAGCAAGGTTACTGATATACTGGCAAGCAGCTCAAACTACTATCATGTCATCTTTACACTACTAGAAAACAGAAGATCCCAGTGTGCCAGAAACCTTAAGTTTTGTAATAAACACAACAAGAATATATTCTCTCTGCTGCGATCAGCAATAGAGGGATCCACCAAATTCATCTAATGCGTTCAATGGCAGGATAAACTATATCCAACTTATGCTAGTTTTGTCCTAAAATATAGAAATAGGTCATTTTCACAGTGAACTATTTTCACATCATACATAACAACGTAGCATGCATGTAAAGGGGGGCAACATGTAATACGCAAAAGCAGTTTAAAAAAATGTAGACGAACCTCTCGAATGAAGAGAGACAGTCTCAATTCATCGATACTGTCAAATTTTGACATCAATAATGTTGATGACAGGTTGACCCAAAGTCGACGGAGATGGCGTCCAGTCACAAGAAACTTGTGGCGGCTTGGATCATAGGGGTAATCCCTCCATATAAGCTTTTCCAGCTTTGGTGCTGCAATGTATGCCTCCTTCGCCATATTTACAGAAATCTTCGTCAATTCCGAGGTGCAGATGTCAAGCTTGGTAGTGTCACTGACGTGGTATCTGAGATGCTTGATAGATTCAGAGGTTATAGAGACATCACAGGGCGCGACAAGGTGGCCGAAAACCGAGAGCTTTCGAAGGCATGGGCACTGCAGAGATACTAAGCGCTCCAGCTCACGGCCATCCATATGGAGGTCGCATATGTTCAGGTCCGTCAGCGCAGCGAAGGAGCCGGACTCTGGTGGCCTGAGCATGAGGCGGTACCAGTCGGCAGAGATTTTGATGTCCGTCGCTCTCTCGCAAAGAGGCAGCACAAGTCCCCAATACGACGATTCTTTCGGTCTGGACAGAGATGAATCAAACATCGAGAGATATAGGCTTCCAACCAGGCGCTGGGAGGCAAATTGCAGCCACGGGGCCAAACGTTGGAGATCGAAGTTTGCTCTGCACAATTCGATCTCGATACGGCGGAGGGTTGGGGCAGAGCAACCTCCGAGGGCGGCATCTATGGTGTCCGGCGTTGAGACTGGCATAGCCTTGTCGTCGCAGGCTAGGTACAGCTCGGGCATGCTGGCCCAGATGTGCCGCCATCGACTGGAGAGGACACTGGTGCGCGCGGCGGCCGCGGTGGACGAGAGGCGGACAAGGATGTGGTGCAGGATATCATCAGGAAGGTCGCTGATGAGGTCCTTGCCACTAGGGAGGCGCCGGCTATCCGCTTCCATCTCTGAGATTATTGCTCGGTCATGGGGAAGCAGGAAGAGGAGCCAATGTCGATGATGGCATGGGGAGTCGGTGAGTTGTTGGAAACCCTAGTTTGACTCCACCGTGAGTCCGTGGAAGACGGATCATAGAACGAACGTAGGAGTCCTGGGCTCACACATGTAGAGATTTTTTATGAGTGGGTAATTTTTTTTAGAAACATGAGTGGGTAATTGAGAGGATATGAATTCTGAATGGAACTAGGCGGCCCAGGTGGGCCTACGTGCAATACGATCCAAGGCTAACATTGGCAGAAACGTTCAAGTAAGTGGCCCGTTACGAATGAGTAGATGTGACCCAAGACCGGCCTGCCAGTGACCTTCAGCTAGGGTTAGCCCATTGCTTACCGTATAAAACCAATGCGAGAGCCAGCGCCTTTGTCCTGGACGTCTCAGATTGCTTCCTAATGGTGGTTGGATGGTCGCTTCCTTCGTGGGGACGGCAGAGTTAGCGTGGCCTTCAAGTTTAGGCCCAACAGCCCATGTTCTAGTATTTCGGTTGGTTCTTGCTTGACTGGGCCTTGATTTGGACGTGGGGGAGCAGTGGAGGCCTTGCTGGGAGAAGCTTGATTGCAGGTGGAGCCTGAGTAGGCCGGCCGGCCTATGATTGGGCCGGCCGGTGTACCTTTTCTCTATTTCTTTATGATTTTCGTCGTATTTCCTTCCTGCATCCAAATATCTCACCAAAACTCGTGGAAAGCCATTAATATAAAAGAATATTTATTTTATTTATCCTTGATTGATGGCTTTTATTGACGGTGTTGGAGGTGGAAAATCGGTCAGTAAACACCGCCAACGCCCATCTCCCTTCTCCCTTCTTGTTGCCACAACGCTTGTCATATGATGTTACTAAGTCCCCAAAACCTGGCCTTAAAAGAAAGCAAATTTGTGTAAATTAGTGGTTCAAAAATTGATGTTTTGCGTAAAATACCACAATAATATATCCATAATCATCAAGATTCATATGAGTTAAAAGTTGAGTCATTTTTTAGTTTAAATATGTTTATATAAAGTCAAAGCAGCTAGACACAAAAGTCTAAGAGATTTCACCTTTTGACATGACACTTAGTGTTATAAAAGGCTAGTTTTACAGTACCTCAAAATATGAACTAGATGAATACTATGGTTTGTTTCAAGATGTGTCTCAAAAGTTAGAAATCGATTCAAAGTGGAGGTAGTGGCTTGTGACCTTCATCTCTGAAAATAGTCATCAGGAATGGACAAAACCCAAAAGAAGTATGCACCCAGGTCAGCATCAATAATAATTAATATGTGAGATGGTAAGGAGGTAAACTGACATGGAAATTGAAAAAACTCGTTAGAAATGAAATAAATCTCCATGACAGTGAACCCATATAAACTAATCACAATAATGGTCGGAATATATGTTAGCCGTGAGGGATCGATATTTGTGCTTCATGTAGTGTATTATGCAAGGGAAGAGGTTATGGGTTTGAATACTTGAAAATGAATTTTCTAGAGACAGTTGCTTATGTGATTTTGTGACACACCTTTGCAACTAATTTCCACATGCAATTCTTTTCACCGTAGAAATTGTCCATTTTACAATGTCTAAAGGTGAAACGTTGTGTCAAAATGGCTGAACACCGGCCTCTAAAATATTATTGTTGTATCAGTGGCTAATACTCATATAAGAGGTGAGAAAACATATATACACACTACTCTCAGGCTTATAAGAAAAATAGGCATCAGAAGTTGCTGAAAAGCACCTGCCTGCACGCAAACAAAGATCCAAATCAAAATAAAGAATATCACACTCAAACAATAACGTTCTAAAACGTAGTTAAGGCAAGATTGGAACTAGCTCCTAGAGATAATAATGGTGCTCCATCAACATAGAAAGGTTGAAATTCGATTTATGAAGTAGACCATGAATAGAGAAGTTAAGAGAATATAGAAAGATCTGAAAAGCGTAGAGATAGGATTTTTCAAAATAGCATGCAAAATAAGACTTTGTGGCAACCGTTCTATCTAAGTTTCCGTCCTACAGCCTGCAGTTGCAACATTTTGACTCGCGCCTTCCACAATTTTTACATAATGAAAAAGAGTTTCTGCCTTTTTGCATACTTGATGCATACGATGACGGTTCACATTCCTGCCATAGTTGGCTGGCAGCAGACACACTTGCCACTTGATCATCACACCTGGTCTACCGATAGTCTGATACCTCGGAAAGTACTGCCTCTTCATCAACATCAAGATCATCTCAGAAAGACAATATGACTTATGAAAAATACAAGGATAACACCTTTTTTTATGAATAAATGAAGTTAGTACTAAATATAGGCGTAATGTGAACATAACTTCAACAGGGGGATCACGTCATGTATTTTATTTAAATTTGATCAAACTTAAAATGATTTGACTTGATAAAACATTGATACCATTTATTTATATGGATTTATATAGTTATACAGGATCTGTAGTGCAAACATGACTTGGGAAACATGTCATGCATTCATCTCCAACATATGCAGTGGGCCTAATCAGTAGCATTGGCCGACGTACAGCAACCTTTTTGACCTCTAAAATAAAAGAGAATCTTGTCATTTAGGGGTATTAAATAAAATTTAATAAAAAAATCTTTTTGACAGATGAATGCTCATTTCGAGATGAATCTAATAAGCCTAATTAATCTATGTTTTTGTTACAGTGATGCTACAGTAACCATCATTTAATCACGGCTTAATTACCCTCATTAGATTCGTCTCGCAAATTAGACCCGGGGTTCTGCAGTTAGTTTTGTAATTAAACTTTATTTAATACTTCTAACTAACAAGATTTTCTTTGATGTGACCCCTCTAAAATTTAGACCCTGGAAACGAACACCCCCTAAGGCTTGGCTGCTATAGTGGGCAGCCGCAGCTGTAGAAATCTGAAACAATCAGGCCCAACAGAAGCCTTTAAAAGTAACTTTTTGTCATTGACAGGTAATGTTGTCCATTCATACATTACCAAGTGGAACTCCAGCCGGGAACGCGAGTACCCCGGCCAGGTGCTCAACTACAAGGACAACGCCAACAGCAACGTCTCCGTCATGATCACTCCCCCCGACAAGAAGATCATCACCGAATTCGGATCACCCAAGGAGTTCCTCGCCAAGGTATCCAGTATCCACTACTCTGCTTCTGATAGATGAACTCTGTTACGTTTCGAGAGAGAGAGAGAGAGAGAGAGAGAGAGAGAGATGTATGCCTGTAGATCAAGAACAGTATGTAGAAACATTGCATATACTCAGCATGCAGCGTGTAGCTCTCCTTAGTTTTCATTGTACATGAGAAAACTAACGAGAGAGAGGTCCATTTCCCTGCTGCAAGCCTGCAAGGGCCTCTGTCATCAAACGATGTTTGAAAACTATTGGTAGTAATAATGCTTCATTTTTTGTACCTTCGTGCCTGAGGTAAGACGTGCATAATAAGGTCCTATTTGCTTTGATTTGCAGCATATGTGAGGTTGATTTGTGCAATGGACCAGATGAAGACTCATTGGTTTGTTTCAATTAAGATGCATCTCAGAAATCGATTCTCTCTGAAAATAACAATCAGGAATGGTCAATGCTTAAATGCAATGTCTTGTTACCACAACGTTAAGGGGGAATCTCAGGTGTTAAATAACACGACTAAAGATGGATGGAAAATTCGAGCAAAAATATAATATAGATAAATATCTCCCGTGTCCTCTTATTAACTGTTGTCTCTCTTTTTTCCTGTATCTTATTTTTCAGTTGATAACAAAGCAATAGCTAACCCGCTCTGTAAAGTAATATGAGAGGTGGTGAGGCAATATCATGCAAGGGTATGTTCAGGGTTAAAATACTTACACATAGGGGGCGGCTCAGGTGAAATATTTTTTGCTTTACAAACTGATTACACGCAGCTGGTGCATTAGCTTATTGATCACCCCCCCCCCCCCCCCCCCCCTTTCACCGGTACATGGTGCCAGAGGTGTTATATCACGAGGGTTCAGTCACCGAAAAGCACGATGTGAAGGTATACCAATTGTTTTTGTTTAGGAAAAATCCATGCGACTTCAAGATTTAGCAATTCAAATTGTTGTGCATAATAAATTCAATTCGTACATGGACAGAAAACCATGTCACATGTTTTTTAAATGAGGCTAATGGTATTATAATCTGAATTTTAAATGGAGGCTGATGATACTATGAATTAAATTTTCTGTATATGTTTATTTTTAGATAAATAAAGAGCTTGTACATATTTATTCATCCTTGCTGATGTAAATACTCATACTGCATAATTTAAATGTTGCACACTTGCCTCCACTTTAAGATAAAAACCTTAGGCATACCAATACCTAAATTTTATCTCTGATATCATCGGTTGAGTATGTGACATGTGGTTTAATTCCTATGTCATATCCGAGATTTAGACTTTTTACCAGTAGCATATAAGGATATAACCAAAATTTTGCATTATAGATACCAAGTTTTATTGTGTGCAGTGGGTGACTGGATCGGTGCAGAACTAAATTCGCAACATAAACTTTTCCATAGCATTTATTCGTAGCTCTTTCTTTATATGAAAAACAATGCCCGTCATGCCTCTGGGTTGGCCAACCTCCTACGCATTCAACACCCCGGCCGTCGCAAATGCTGGTCACTTCAGCACCCTTTGCCTAGCTTTTGTTGCCGCAACACTTGTCGCTGGCTACCTTAGTAACTCTTCCCAAACCTGGTTTTAAAAGGAAGATTGATCCATGTAAATTAATGTTTCAGAATTGATATTTGTGTAAAAAATACAAAAATATAGCCAAAGTTGTCAAGAATATTGAGATGAACGTAAAGTTGAATTTTAGAGTTAGAGTTATATAACAGGATGATAATTAATTAACTTCTAGAAAATTTCACTTATTAGGTCAATTCTTTTCATGAGCAACGATGTCAAGGAGCAGCAGCCGTTCATGGCAGCTTTGGAAGGCCAACCTCATCAGGCTGATCGGCTTCTGCGTCGATAAGCCGGCACGCGCGCGCTGGTGTACCTAGCAGGCCGCCGTACGTGCAAGGGGCGTGTTCATGACACCGGAGGTATTATATCATTGTGCCAGTCACCAAAAAAAGTGCGACGTGCACAACTTTGGCTTCGTCAGTCCCGAGCAACTTAATAAAAACACAGGAACCTGCAATCTCCAACACAAGCATGTTTCTCTTTTGAGGTCCTGTGCGGTACATGAATTTTCTTTATTTCTCACAACAACTTATAGTGATGGCGTCAAAGGTTTCACGGATGACAAAGCTCTCACTATCGAGATCTTTAAAATCGTGGACGCGGTTGTGACATTCCGAGGGAAATTATTTCAAGGTATGAAACGGACGGACGTTTGGCATGCATGTATGACCGGCTACCACTTAGTACACCGAGCCACATGCAGTTTTATGTGAATATTGTAAAACGTTTTTGTAGGTGTAGCACTGCTCCTCACCCTCATGCCATCCATATATTCCAACAATTCATTATTTCATTTGCAGGCAACAACAGTAACCACGAGCGAGCTCGTCATCGCGGTTCGCACCTGTTTCTAAAGAGTCCTGAATAGGATTGTTCGAATCATCTCGTAACTAGTCTGGACTTTCCAAACAGTTGTAAATATATACTAATCCATGTACGTATTTCCATCAGGAGTAGGTACCTGCCAAGTTTCTACGAACGCAAGACTGCGATGGACGGCCAAGCCGGCGGCGACCTCGATCGGATCAGCGCCCTCCATGACAACCTGCTGCACGTCATCCTCGGCTGCCTCGGGTCCGCGCCGGCCGTCACCAAGACGGCGGTCCTCTCCCGGCGATGGCGGCACGTGTGGACTGGTGCCAGAAATCTCAGGTTCGAAAACTCAGACATGGCCGGCAAATCCGACTTTGCAGGCTTCGTGGACTGGGTGTTCGCCCAGCGCGGCGACGACGACATGGAGTCTCTCAAGATCAAGGTCATGGAGAAGGGAAGCCTTGCCTCGCCGGAGCAGCTCAACGCGTGGCTTGGCTACGCCGCGCGACACGTTGTCAGATCCGTGGACATAAATATAATTAATCTCGACCAAGGGCCAGGCATGACGAAGCCAGATGATGACCTCGTCGTCGTCGAGGTACCGAGCCATGGCAAGGCGGAATCCATCTCGCTTTTTCTCCCAAACCATAGCCTCCAACTCCCGGCTACAACCGCAACGGCAAGGTACAAAGCGCTAACAAACCTGGAGCTCTTCTGCGTGTCGTTGGACGAAGATGGCAGCGCGCTCAGTCACTTTGTGGCGTCCTGCTGCCCTCGCCTTCGCCGGCTTCGTATCTGCAGCCCCGGAGGGCTGCGGAACCTGGTGCTCCGCTCCGAGGTGCTCGAAGAATTCACCATCTCTTCTGCACTGGACTTGCAAACGCTAGAGGTGTCGACTCCCAACCTGCGAGTCTTCGAGCAGTCCTACTGCTTCACCTACCGAAAAATCCGTAACAACGGCGGCGAGTGCGTCGACGGTACCAACAACAAGCTGGCAAGAATCCTGGCACCCAAACTGGAGGTGATTGTTTGCATGTACTACTTTCGTGGTAGTCCAACGGAGCTGGACATCCATGACCTCACAAGTGTTCGCCGTCTCTCCAATCTCTATATAGACATGCACGGCAAGTACCACCGCCACATGGACGTCGGCTTCTGGCTCCTCGAGAGTTGCACGAGCGTCGAGCACGTGGGGATACAGCTTAGCCACATGCAGCGCGGCGACCTCACAATGGACGAGCTCGCCGACCTGACGTCGGAAGGGAAGGCGCCGTTCCCCAAACTCAGAACCATGGCCGTGCGATCGTCCTCCTACCTGAAGCACCACTTGGTGGCGAGCATGTCCGCTTTGCTCGTGAGGTGCCCTCACCTCACGTCGTTGCGTGTTGACATGGACAACTGTCTACCAGAGGCGACACGGAGCTGCTTCTGTGACGCGGTTGCAGATAAGTGGGATATTCATGGCACTACAACAATAGTGGGCTTCTATGACGTTTTTCCTGTGACAACACACCGTTTCGTCATAAAGTGTATTAGGTTTATGACGTTTTTGAAAAAATTGGTTGTTTTATGACGAAAACCGATATTCATCATTAAATTTGGCCACAAAATCGTCATAAATCAAGACGCCATTGTATTATGACCAACAAAAACGTCATAATTGGTAAAAATAAATGTCACAATAGTTATGACAAATATGAATCGTCATTAACAAAAAAAAATTATTGTACACCAAAACTTGTGACGAATATGAATCGTCATAATAAGGCCCACTTGTCAACCATTGTCACACGGGACCCACATATAATTCTTATCTGAAAAATAAAAGCAAATGCAATTAGTAAAATGTGAGTTTTTGTTGAATAATTTTTTTATATCATGCACACGTGGCCCACCTGTGGTTTGGTCCCTCAACATGTCAAGTGGGACCCATATGTTATGTTTTCAAAAAATAAAAATATTGCAAGTAATGCTAGAGATTAAGCCCAAGAGCACTAGAAAGGCAGCATCCCTTAAAAGCAAATTATAATCTATGATAAACGGGAATTGTTACAAAATACTTTTTTATATCATACATGTTAGATTTTAAACACAATATAAAAGAAAATTATGCTCGAGATTCACAATAATTTTTTACACCATGCCCACATGTCATCATTGGTCGCACACAACATTTTGAGGTGGGACCCATATTTTAGTTTTTTTTAAATATATAAGAAATTGTAAATTGTGCTTTTTAAAAGATAAAATTTGTGCTAAAAGTTAAACCCAATGCTTGAAAGCTAGCAACCTGTCACACCTCAAAATTTCAAATTTTGGAATGTGATTAAACATTCACTAAATTTTAAAAACCGTTTTTCAAATAGATCAAAATTTTCTTTGATTCACTTAGGATGTTAACATTTTTATTAGACAAAAGAGTTATTTTCCAAATTAAATTAGATAATATAGGTTATAATAAATATTATTGATGCATTCATGTTGGAGTAGTTTGCAGTAGGGATTTTATGTGTTGAAAATCTATTTAAAATTTTGTTAGAAAACGTTTTTTTTTTAGTTAGAAAATTGGAGAGAAAAGAGAAATAGAAAAGGAGAAAGAAAACTCCAGCCAGATCATGGGCTGAATCTTACTCCCCGGCCCATTCCTCCTCTTGTCTTTTTCCTTTCTTCTTTTCTTTTCCCACCGGGCCGGCCCATTCCTTCTCTTTTCTTTTTCTTTTCTTCTTTTCTTTTCCCACCGGGCTGGCCTCCTTCTCTTTCTTCGTGCGCGGCACACTTTCTTCGCGCTCGCGCGACCCACTTTCTCCTCACATGACCGCGCCAGCCCAACTCGGCCCAGCAGCGAAGGATGAGCAGGCCCAATGCCACGTGTCAGTGTTCTTGACCTTCAGCCCTTTTTTCTCAATTTGATTCATTGATGAATTTTGAAAGTTGTATATTTTTCGCATACGAAGTCCAAATGACCTCGTTTTTTTTCCTCCGCGTTGATAAAAATATTATCTACCCATTTGTAGAATACATGGAACTGCTTTATACGGTATAACTGTGTCGTATCCCCAAATAATTGTTGGACATTTTTATTAAAATTTTGTTATTTTTGTAAATCTTAAAATAAAATGTTTTATGGACATGAATTTTTGCAGAGATGGACAACTGAAGCACCTCTAGACAAGAGAATTATGTTACAATTTTTTAAGTTTTTGTTGAGAACATTGTTCACTTATAGTTGAACTTGGGTGATAGTTTCATTAGATAAGTGTGGAGTTGTCCACTTTAAACACACTTTGGTGGATTTGTTTTCAAAAAAATCAACAAAAAATCCCATAGGTTTGGGATGACATGGAACAGCCACAAACCAAAAATCAGCTCAAAAATCGTTATATTTCACGAGATAAAAAACGACACAACAAACGGAAAATGCACTCATTTTTCTCTTTTTTATATCTCACGAATTTTATTGCAACTTCAGGTGGAATTTGGTAAGAATGTGTATCTGGTCCATCCAAATGAACACTAATGTTTGTGGAATTTTTGAAAATTATTTTTATATGTATTATTTTCAAAATACTAATACTGAATACTTCTCAAATAACTCATTTTTGAGTAAACATCCATGTTACAGTGTTTCCAAAAAATCCCAAAACATTATATGTGACTTTTCTGAAAA
This sequence comes from Eragrostis curvula, assembly GCA_007726485.1. Lineage (NCBI taxonomy): Eukaryota > Viridiplantae > Streptophyta > Magnoliopsida > Poales > Poaceae > Eragrostis > Eragrostis curvula. The sequence continues at coordinate 17,676 of RWGY01000193.1, forward strand.
TAATATAAGTACTAAATAAACTTGAGGCCTTAAATAAACTTATTTCTAGCTATATAAAAAAGATAACCTTAAACAAAAAAATAATTTTTTAGTTAAACACTTTACAGGTCTGGGCTGGCTGGGCCTATAGAACTCCAATCCAGCCGGCCTTTAACTTTTTGTTGGCCCGCTCCACGCTCTTTGATAACCGTCCGATCAAATCCAACGGCCAGCCTCCCATCACGCAGCAATAAAACCGTCCTCTGCCCGAAGCCCTAAGCACTACCAGTGACACAGCCGCCGCCGTGGGCACTCGCTCTCACCTCCTTCCAATCCACCGCCGCCTTCCCCTCGGTCGCCGGTCTCTGCCCTTCCTATCCACCACCGCAGCGGTTCCCCGGCCGTCGAGCAGCCACACAGGCTTCCTCTCCTTCCCCGGCGAGCCGCCTCCGTCGAGATCCCTCCCTCCTGGCCGCACATGGTGCCAATGCGAGAACGGCAAAATGCCCAGGTGCGCCGCCCCTTCGCACGCGGCGACGTCGATCAACGTCGTCCTGCTGCTGTGCTCCTCGACGCGGAGCGGGAGCTCCTGCGCGCTGGATCTGAATCTCATGGCTGCTGCAAGCTAAAGGCCAGATCCCATGAGCACGGCGGCTAGGGGCACCCTCGGTGACAGCGTGCGGCCTGCCTCTGCAATGGCCTCGCGTGGCCTTCCTCGACGGCGTGCGACATCCCTCGGCATGGCTGGTCGGGGCCGCGTCCAGATACGCCGCAGCGTGTGCGCTGCCGGCCAGCCGCGCCACCGCGTGCCCCTGCCCCTGCTCCTCCTCCACACGGCGGCGGCGACCTTCTTCAAGCTGTGCGAGATCCCAGCGGTTGCGGCCTTCTCAGTGCGCCTGCGACGGCACGACGACCTGCTCCTCCACACGGGGACGACCTTCTCCGTGCTCCTGCAACGGCACGGTAACCTACTCCTCCACGCGGTAGCGGCCTCCTCCTTACGGATCAACGCGCATCAACCTGCTACTTCCTCCTTTTTGTCAAATTCAACCGCACTGCTTGTTCCATGGCGACGGTGGCTTCCTCCTGTGCCTCAAGGTAACCCAGTTCCTTGTCTTCTCGTGAGTTTGCCAAGCCTCGAGCAGATGCGTGTTTGATTCATTCGGAGTCATGACATCGTCCCAGCCCTGTCCACTAAGTGTTTGATGAAATGCTGCAGTTAATTAGAGTCATCACCTTCGTACCAATTTTGTTGTTACCCGCTATAAAAGTGGACTTCGATTTCCAGTTCTGATTGCAAATTCCAGTGTCATAAAGGTTGGGGTTATTGAGCTAAGTCTGTAACGTGAATACTTGTTTAGCAGAGCATGTATTAATCTTGTAATTAGCAGTAGCTTGCAAGTTTAGTTAACAGAGGCACGGATGGGTGCTCAGAGGAATAGTAAGCTTGTTCTTGCACTAGCATCGTTTTGTTAAAATGTGATACTGCAAGCACAAGCTTACTAGTCCTGCTACTACGAACGCCAATAGTATTTTGGGCAGGAGTGGAATACTAGTGTTCAAACATGGATGAGTAATCATCTACAGAATAGGCAACTGAAAGAAACTTCGATCAGGGTGTTAGAACTCAGAGCTCATAGAACATGGATGAGTAACCATCTGAACACCTGTTTTTCGTTATATGATAATTTAAAGGGGCATATGCCCATGTAAAAAAATTGCAGTCTCATAACTGGTTCTCTATTTATCTTGTGAAGGACCCTGAGAGTTGTTTGATCTGCTGCTTTTGGTAACTTGTGGTTTGCTGGTCGGGTGTAAGAGTACTTTGTGCCTGACATTATGAACATTATGACATATCTGTGCCTTAGCCAAAATAAAATGTGCTCATGCTTATGTGTTCATCACATTGTCTATGCTATTGATCCAATGTTGTTACAAAATTCAGTAACAACAACCTGGCTACTGAACATATATATTGTTCAGATGTTCGATTCAGTAACTTTTCTTTTTGTTTCCGGTTCATATTGTCCTTGCTTTTAGCTTGCATCAAAAGGTTGATGATTTGCACATGATCACCTTAGCCTAAATAAAATGTGATCATGCTATTGTGTTCATCATGATTTGTACTTTCCAGGTCACATGCACAGCGACCTTAGTCTATGATGTGATCATATAAGCTTTCTTTGACTTCAGCCCATTGTCTATAACTGATTTTCTGAAAATGCTTGATCAATTTGTTTTAGTTGATTAACACCATTGTTCATGATGGTCAGGGAAGCAAGGATTCTAGGAACGAGTACCGCACCTTGTAGTTCTGTTTATTATTTTCTAAGCCAAAGCATTTTTCTCTGAACCTATAAACTGTTTACTAGAAACTCGAGCTATGTGTTGATGCTAGCTTTCCTGGTTCCTCTCTGCTGATACTCAGGTAACTGGAAAGAATATGGTTTGCTGCTATATGCATGAACTGAACCTTGTTCAGTGCATTGGAGGAGCAGTGGGCAATCTCAAGGACAGATATACCCTCCAACCACCTCACAAAATACCAGGTATACTAATGCTTTGAAAGAAAACTAGTGTATACTGAGATTTTTCTCTAGATTTAGTCTATGTTCCAATATTAGTTGAACTGAACTTCACCTCTTATGGTCCCTGGTTAAGTAAACTTGAATCTGCACAGAGTCATTGTTTAGTATTACTTGAGAGTAGTTTATGTGCCTTTGGTCTGATTCTTATTTCTTATGTGCACACCTGGTTAGCTATTGTCTAGGCCCTTTCCAAATGTTAGCTGGATATTTGTGTTGTGCTGTGATGTGAGACATATGATTGTGAGAATTGCAATGTGCATGTGACCTGGGAAGTACAAATCTGTATGTAATGTGAAAATTTTTGCTGAGAGCGATGACCATGATGACATTATTTGGCTTATCTGTATGCAAGCTGTAATCTATATTTTTACTAGTGAGTTAAATCTGTTTTTCTGTGTAATTGGGCTTGGTCTAGCTGTATTGTGTCGGGCCTGGAAGAATGGGCTTGGCCTAGCTGTACTGTGTTGGGCCTGGAAAATAAAAGTTATTTTCTTTATAAATAAATGGGTCGAAATTAGAAAATGGGTCTGATAAATCAATGGGCCGGCAGGAAAATAAGTGGGGTGAAAGATAAAAAGCCTGTGAAATTAGTGGGCTGAAAGATAAAAAACCTGGAGAACTACTGGGCCTAAAGTAAAAAAGGCCTGTAAAATTAATGGGCCGAAAGTAAAATGGCCCGTGACATTTATAGGCTGAAAGTAAAATAGCTTAGGAAATTGGTGGGTCGAAAGTAAAATTGTCTGTTAAATTAAAAGGCTGAAAGTAAACAAGCTTATAAAATTAATGGGCTGAAAGTGAAAGGCCCGCGACATTAATGGGCCAAATAGTCGGCCAACCAGACCAAGTCTGGTCCAGTGGTTAGTGACGAATTTCTGAGCGTCATAAACAGTTTGTGACGAATTTGAGAGCGTCATAAATGTTTATGACGTTTCTGTGAAACGTCATAAATTTATGACGAAAATAACGAAAACGTCACATAAGGTAATCAGCTACGCACCTTCTGTGACGAAGCGATTTTCGTCACCGTTGCGTCATGGAAGGTTGTTTGTGACTAATTTTGGACCTTTTGTGACAAAAATGCATCGTCATGGAAAGTCAAAATTGTTGTAGTGTGGGAAGGTGGCGTTGGAGTCTCTGGAGGAAGTGAAGATGACCGGCTTTGGTGGAACGGAAGAGGAGATGAAGCTTGTGAGATTGTTGTTTCAGAGCTCGAACAACTCGATCAAAAGCATGGAGCTACTACACGCCTCGGCGTCCAAGGTCACGTACATTAGAGATGTCGAGACGATCTATCCTGAACTGATGAAGCTCCCTTGTGCCGACAGAGGCCGTTTGCGCCTCTCCAAAAAGACATTCACCTGGACGTGCCATGACACCAGCTAAAAGAAAGGGCAGAGTCTCATTAACGTAGACATTCATTTCATGAAAGGCTTTTCCATTTTTATTATTATTTCGCATCAGTTAGTTTACCCAGTATTTATTAACTTACTGTTTTTCTTGTGCCCCAATCTGCGAATCCCTTGTGTCCTCAATCTTGTGACAGACGTATATATACCCTTTCTTGGGAACACAAACATTGAGTTGAATGGACTTGGCTAGTCCAGGCAGGTGCTCAGAATTTCTTTGGTCCTGACTGAATATCTGAGTTTCAGAGGAGTAACCATGAATTAGTGGTAGCTGCAAATTTACTTACACTTGCGTTGATAATGAACTGAGTTGGTTCATGCACAGGACCTGCTAGTAGGTAGCAGCAAGTGATGCCACAGTCAGCACATCTATTTCCCCAGAGAAAGCCAATTATATATGCCAAGCGTTTCCCTTTTGCCGACCCACTTAAGAAGATGTACCAAACTCTCTTTGAGATTCAATTTTCATAGACTCGTCTCTATGCCAAGTTTTGCTGCAGTTGTGGCGATAGCGATATGTAGTGCGCCTATATGTATGCGCGAGTAGTCTGCAATGGGTCGTCTCCATACTATGTTTTTCATTTTTCTAGAGGCAACATCGAGTTCACTTGTGTGACCTGCTCTAAAAATAGTCATCATAGGAACGGTATAAACTAATTTCCGTGAAATTCCCATACAGTTCCTATGAAAATCTTGCGTTCCAAAGAAATATGTATGGACGGTGTTTCCTGGATCATTGGATGCTCTACTTAGTGTCATGGTATATTCTAAGATTCTACTCCCCAGTAACTAAACCCTCCGCAAGGTATGCCCCCCCTATGGTTCGTTGGTTCTTTCCACCTCATAAACGCCCTCAAGGTTTTTTTTTGTGAAAACAAAAAACAATGGTCTCAAGGTCATTCGCAGTGTCATCAGCTGATTGATATTCTGTGTGAGGCAACGCAGAAGCCAGAAACTACACTACCAGAATTCAGAATTTTCTTGGACTAAAGTATTTTATTTCCACGCAAAACAAATTCAATTAAAATGAGTTCACAAACTGGCGACCACATTGACACCGAAATGCTCATTATAGCACGCATATATAACAGATGAAACATGCATATGGTCCATTACAAGTCTATTAATTGCTACATGTAAGGTAGTACTAGTCCATGATGCATGTATTAGTCTCATCTTATCTTATATTTACTAATTGGAGGCTCCTTTTGAGGCCTCCACGTTAATCGAAGAAAAATCTTAGAAATTACCAGAAAAAAGCAAAACCGGTCGTTGATTTAGTTGGTTAAGAAACCTTCACCATTGGATATGACCCTGAATATTTAGGCGAATCCCCACCGTGAGTCCTTACGTGTTTGTTACGTGTTTGTACTGGACTCCACCATGAGTCCTGCCATAGTTTTTTTTTTTTTTGAATGTCAACGGGGGGAGAAGATCCCCACCTGAGATTCCATTTTCTATTAAATGGGCAGCCCAAAAATGGCTCAAGACAAATTTACAACAGCACGCCCCAAGCACAAAGGGCTCATACAAGTCGAGACGACAACACCAAGAACGAAGAAATGACAGAGATAAACTAAGGGCATGTTCGTTTCTTTAGGACTAAATTTAGGCCTGTACAATCTTGTCATTTAAAGATATTAAATAAAGTCTAATTACAAAACTAATTGCAGACCCCTGTGCTAATTCGCGAGAGGAATCTAATGAGAGTAATTAAGAGGTGGTTAGACGATGGTTACTGTAGCATCACTGTAGCAAAACATAAATTAATTAGACTCGTTAGATACATCTCGTAAATTAGCACTCATCTGTCAAAAAAGTTTTTTAATTAAACTTTATTTAATATTCTTAAATAGTAAGATTCTCTTTGATGTGACAGTAACTAAATTTAGGACTGCAGGAAACGAACATGGCCGTTTGTGCAGAACTCAATTCCGGCGAGAGATAACCCAGGGATTGCTATCTCCATTAATTAAGGGATAAGTAAATCAATTTGAGCGAGGCTGAACTCAGACCAGCAATGAAGATATAGATTTGGACTGAGATTATAGCAGGATTTGGTGGATCCAATCGTGGACAAGAACCGAGTGGTGAACATACGAATGATATTGCTCCATGGCGTCCAATCTCGTCCGCTCGGCAAGGGCCTAGGCGACAAGCACCAGCACCTCTAGGACGCCATTGCCGAAGTGGTGGCCAGGGACACCATGCATGGACGTGTCAAGGCGACACCAGCACAGACCCCGACCGATTTTCGCTACTAGATGTCTGCTCGGCGCTCCAAAACGCCACTTGCAAGGGCCACCTCGAGATCGTCGAACTGCTCCTCCAGCACGGCATTGAATACGTTGGTATGTGCAGTTTATAAGAGATTAATCACGTGACCTATTGATTACTATTGTTCCTACATGTATGCTTTGTTGTGAATTACTGCATCATTGGAGTGTTTCTGCATCTAATGGCATCCATTGGCAGATGGGACACATTACCAGAACAATGAGATGATCAATATGTTGGACAACCATGGCTCCAAGCTTAAGGTACTATGTCGTTCATGTGAATTTTTTTTTGGCTTATGTGTTGCCTCCCGCCTGATCTTCTGTCATGTTCTGGTGTTCTGAATTCGCTTGATTTCACTAATAGCTAGGATATATCTAATGTTTGCATTAATATTCATTTCTTCCCTGTGAGTTGTGAATTGTCACATATTCTATGAATTGTGGCATTTAGCACATTCATTCTCTTTGGTCATGCCACAGGGCCAGGGAGCTCTGGATGAAGAGATAAGGCTGCCAGGTGGGAGATATGCCAGTCAGACCAGGGCATCACAAGGGGAGCAGCCGGAGATTGGGCGACCAGGAGTCTGATGCAGCCCTAATATATATGAGCAAGAGGCACCTATTGTTGATTAAATCTGTTGACCGTCATCATGGTTGTTGGATAATAAAAGCCAAAAGCAAGAAGAAGAGAGACATGGATCAGCAAGAAGCGCCCATGACGATTAAAATAGAGATACGTTTGCTAACGATCACAGCAGTTGAGCTGATGAAAATCATGCAAGAGAGACATGGAATGGAGGCAACAAAGGCACCCCGCCGCTAAGCGCAAGTTGTTTTCTGTTGGTATCGCCTTCGTACATGGCTCCTGCTAAATTAGATGCAGCCTCCTCCATTTTTCACTACTGTATCAAATAAAGGGATATCGTTATGTCAAATGCTCTATAAAATTATCCTATTTTAAATAAAAATAGTTAACTGCTCTATCATTCTTTAAAGGTTTTGCCATTTTAGTGAGCTCTCTGTTTTCCGTCTGTCTTTCTCATTACTATTTTTCATGAGGCATTTTACTAGATTGTTGAATAATACGGATTTTGTATTGTGCGGACTAAACACTTATTGTTCTTCAGATTTCCTTTTCTTCGTCCGATATGTTGAGTTGCTCATGTGTCCCTCGGTGCTCTTATCAACGATTTACTGGTGCTGCAGCTTGCTTCTGCAAAATGTTTTTTTTTGTCTACAACGATGTGTTAATGTTACATATAGTACCACAACAGTTGTCAACTAATTTATAAATACGAGTAAGTGTATCATGTTCTTTTCCACGTTGCTTTTCATGTTATTTTTTAAACAAAGCTATGTGGATGAATGGAAGTTTTGATGCACCATATAAAAGGAAGTTTCAATGCACTATATTTTCTCCTCTCTAACTGTTTTGTTTACACCAAATGTAGGCTTGAAAATTTTATTGCAACCTCCTTGCCCCATGGTAAGTTTTTTGTAGATTTTATTTAAAAATATATTTCAATTTTTTAGTTATGAAACAATTCATAACAGAATATATGATAACTTTTTAAAAACAATCAAGAAAAATGGTAAAATGTACATAAAAAATCAATGGCGACAACAATTTAATTATAAATGGAGGGAGTATGTTTAAACTGCTAGCCCGTGCGGGTATTGCACGGGTTGACGGGCTAGTACTAATTAACACAACATACAAAAGACTAGCTAGGGCAGTGCATGGTAACACACAAGTCACCACATTTATCATAGAACTGGACCAATTTAAGAGATCACCTACTTTGTTTGTAAATTACAACAATCTGAACAAGACACCAAGGCAGCGGCGCGGCCACGCTGTTGCCGGACTTCGTGAATCGTGACAGAGAACACAACGATCCAGAACTTCATCAAGCAACCAGCAGATTGCCAACGAGAAGCACATCCCGTTTACCGCAAAGCAGGTTGCCCCGTACGGACAGAACAGGTCGGCCGAGCTCGCCTCGACGGCGTCGTCTACAAGGGCGTCAGCCGTGTCAGGTGACGCGCGAGCACATCAGCAATGAGGTCAAGGAGCAGCAGTCGTTCATGGCAGCCTAATTTGGAGGACGTATCGACCTCATCAGGCTGATGGGTTTCTGAGTCGACTCCAGCACACAAGCGCTGGTGTACCTGACAGGGGGCGCCTGGAACCCCCGGGTACATGGCGCCAGAGGTCTTAGAGTCGGGGCCAGTCACCAAAAAGTGCGACGTGCACAGCTTCGGCTTCGTCGGTCCCGAGCAACTTAACAGAAAAACAAGAACCTGCAATCTCCACACAACAGCATGCTTTCTGTTAGCTGACTTGACCGCCACGATTGCTAACCGCGCACGCCGCACGCAACGCATGGTGACCACGTCTCTCGCTACGGCCGTGCCGCACTACGCGCACGCCCTGCGCTCGTTCCGCTGGCACTCGCGTAGGGATAGCTAGGCAGTTGCCTGATGTACCTGTATAAAGCTTGTATGCTCATCAATGGAAACTGTGTGTTGTGCGCCCCAATCTCTCTCGTTCTCTCTCGTTCTCTCCTTCTACATGGTATCAGATACCGCACGTTCCTCTGTGAATCCGTTTGCGGCTCCACCTCCACCTTCCACTGACATGGAGAGAAATCCCATCTTCTCGCCGTCCGCCTCTCTTGACTTCGAGAACACCTCTGCCTCCTCGACTAGCGACGGCGGCGCCGTTCCCAAGCACACCACCGCCGCCATGCTCCCCACTGTAAACATTCGCGCTCACGTTCCCGTCACCCTTGACGTGAACGAATCCAACTACTCTGAGTGGCGTATGTTCTTCGACTCTGTCCTCGGCAAGTTCGGCCTCGCCGAGCACATCAGCGCCACCATGCCTCTCCTTGAGCACGACGTCGAGTGGAAGATGATCGACAACTGCATCCTCAACTGGATCTACACCACTGTCTCCCACGCCATCGTCAGCATCGTGCGTCGCCCTCAGCCCGATGCGTTCTTGATCTGGAGCGCGATCAAGGAACTCTTCCTCGACAACCAGATGCAGCGTGCTGTCTTCTACGAAGCCGAGTTCCGCAACCTCGTCCAGGGCGACATGACAATCACGGAGTTCACCGCCAGGCTCAAGACCCTCGCCGACAACTTGCGCGACGTCAGGCACCCCGTCTACGAGCCGAGCCAGGTGCTCAATCTCCTCCCAAGTACCGGCACGCCATCTCCGCCCTCACCTCCAAGCCACACACCTTCCTCTCTGCACGCTCCCACCTCCTCATGGAAGAGTTGTACGACAACCAGCGCACCCAGAACGCCGCCCATCAGGTGCTGTTCACCGGCAACGGCGACGGCGGCAGCGGCGGCAATGGCGGCAACCCTCCTCGGCAGGCAAGCGGGACTGGCGGATCCGTCGTCGTCGATGGCAACAACCACGGCGGCGGCAACAACTCCGGCAATGGCCACTACCGGTACAACCGGAAGCGCGGCCGCGGATCCGGATCCTACTCCGGCAACGCTGCACCCTCCTCCGGCAGCGGGAATTTTGGCGGCTCCAACAACCAGCGCCACGGCACCAGCGGGCCAAACCCATGGACCGGGATGGTGCAGGCCTGGCCCATGCCATTCCGCACTCTCGCTGCTGGCGTTCTTGGGCCTCGGCCCGGGAACAATGCCCAGCAGGCCATGTGCGCTGGATCGGCCGGCCCCAACGAGAACTCAAATTCTCCTGTGCCCGCGCCACCACAGGAAACCTAGGATCCCCAGGCATTCATCGCCGCGCTGAACAACGCCGCCGTCAACGTCAACTCTGGCGGCCACGAGTGGGTCCTCGACACCGGTGCTACCTCCCACATGGCGAACCAACCTGGTACTCTTCACTCCCTCCGTCCCACCCCTAATTCCAGTCCAATTGTTGTTGGAAATGGTGAGCAGCTGCCGGTCACTCATACCGCATCTGCAACCATCCCTACTTCCTACACACCAATCCTCTTGCGCGATCTCTTATTGTCCCCAGATCTTATCCAAAATTTAATTTCTGTTCATCGCCTTACTCGTGATAACAATGTCTCCGTTGAATTTGATCCGTTCGGTTTTTCCATCAAGGATCTGTTAACCAGGGTGGTGATGCTCCGATGTGACAGCACCGGCGACCTCTACCCACTCCGCATCCAATCACACCAAGAACTACATGCCATCGCAAGCACCGTCGACCTCTGGCATCGCCGGCTCGGTCATCCCGGACGTGGAGCACTCAAAGACACGCTGCGCCACTTTGATTTCAGCTGTAATAAAGCAGACCAAAATGTTTGTCAACCCTGCCAACTTGGGAAACATGTTCCCCTCCCCTTTTCTTCTTCCAATTCGCGCAGCTTGTTTCCTTTTCAAATAATTCATTCGGATGTATGCACATCGCCTGTTGCTAGCAATTCTGGTTTTCAGTACTATTTAGTGATCCTTGATGATTATTCTCACTATGTGTGGACTTTTCCCTTACGACTGAAATCCGAGGTTCTTCCCACTTTGATTGCCTTTCACGCGTATGTGCGTGCTCAATTCAATTTGCCAATTCTAGCTTTGCAAACAGATAACGACAAAGAATTCGATAATTTTGCATTGCGCACCTACTTCTCTTTGCATGAGATTGTTGGTCGGCGCAGGAACTTCGATGAGGCCGCGCCGGAGAGCCAGCAGTGGTTCCCCAAGCTAGCGTGGATCGAGTATGAGAGCGGTGACCTCATGGAGCTCATAATCATGCCGGGCCGTGATAGGGAAATTATGGAAGCTAACGAGGATATGCAGCAGTGCAAGGAGATAGTGGAGAGGATGTGCAAGATGGCGTTCTGGTGCGTGCAGCAGCAACCGGAGGCGCGGCCACCGATGGGCGTGGTGGTGAAGATGCTCGAGGGTGAGATGGACGTAGCTGCACTGGTAAACCCCTTCCAGCATCTGATGGCACCGCCAGTTGTGGTGAACCAATGGACAATGATAGGGACAAGTGGCCAAAGTGGAAACACAATCTCAGGAAATGTGATTTCTGAGAATAGCAATGAGATCGTCTCGCTTTGACACTTTCAAACAAATGAGATCGTCTTGCTTGGCTATTTGTGTAGAACTAAATTCACAGCATAAATTGTTCCCATAGCATGTATCCCCATCTCTTTCTTTGTTTGGTACAAAGCCCGTCATGCCTCTAGGGTGGCCGCAACACTTGTCACTAGGTCACTAACAAGTCACCGAGAAGTGCGACGTGTACAGCTTAATTCAGTTAGCTCCTGTTCGAGGTCATCAGAAGGCTTCAATGTGCAAGGTGGCTAGTTGTTTCTTGTGTGTGCAGAGCAGCCAAACACGGGGACGACGATGAGCATGCAGTTGAGCACTGTGGTAAATATGTTGGAAGGGCAAGTGAGTACCATTCTGCCGCTGGTATTCCCCTTCGATTGGATGTACCCTTCTCAGTTCTCACCTTTTGGAAGAGAGGTGATCGCCAATGCACCAGAATATTATGTCCACCGCTGCCTCCAAATTGGTGATTCAATGCAGCTAGTTCTCATCTCACACCACGGTGACCAACGTGAGGGGCACCCGAGGGTACATTAGTTGCGCCTGAGTGGCTCCGCAGCGACGTGCGTGTAGACACCAAGGCGGACGTGTACAGCTTCGGTGTCGTTCTGCTGGAGATGATCTGCTGCCGGAGGTGCCAGGAGCCCGTGCCAGACCACCGTGGCGTGGACGATGAGACAGTCACGCTATTCGGGTGGGCGGGCAGCTGGTCGGCACCCGGAGGACGAAGCTCATGCTGCCTGGGGACGATGACAACGACACCGTGGAGGACCTGGAGAGGGTGGAGCGGTACGCGCACGTGGCTTTTTGATGCATGGAGCCTAACCGGGCGCTCCGACCGACCATGCATCAGCTGGTGGTGCAGATGCTGGAGGGCGCAACGGAGGCCGAGGTGCTGCCGGACCCTCTGGCGTGTTACCTGGAGTCCTCACCATTAATCCCGTCTATAAGATAGACAACAGGTATACATAAATTTAATTTGTTATTACGTTACATTTGTCCTCAGTTCACCGTGTGCGTCTATGTATCTGATCCTGCAGGTTCAGGGAAAATCAAATATCCCATTCTTCAGCCAAATATTAAGAGACTCTCAAATTCTGTTTTTTTCTTAGAAATTTACATAACATTACGTAGTTCATTATTAAGCTACTACACAGTTCTAAGCATGGAAGTGTGAAACACCACTATTTGCATCAAAAGCAAAGAAAGTGTATGAAGAAACAACACTGCTTCATTCGAAGTACTTCATTTTCAAATGCCCATAAAGTATTGCTCCCCAACTACTGGGCTAAATGTTGTTGGGCAGTGGGCCTTCTAAGAATAGAGTGGACAATTAAACCAAACCAAGTAGACAGATCAGTTCTTTTCTTTTTCATAAAAATAAGCAAAAGAAAAAGATGAGGTTGTGTAGATTTTTGACATGCTGTCATAACTGTCATTTGGGTTGGTCTGTTGTGCTTAAATATAACGGGAGAACTATGCAACGTCTAGGTAGACAAAATCCAACTATTAACCAAAGTGAAGAGTACATAACGTTACACGTCTCTAGGGTTCATCTATGGTAAATGTGGATGACAGTAGTGTGCATATCAATCCTTCACATCTAGGAATTATCACTAATCTCACACTATACATGTCTTGTAGATGCACAAATCTTCAAAATATCATCGAAAAACAAAAGGTAATATGCAAACTATATATATTGCTTCATTACCTAGAATTGCATACTTCCTTCATTCATAAATGTACGCTATTTAGAACATCTAATTTACTTTATTTAAAAATAAATAAATGTATGTATTTAAGAATGGTGGTGGCATGATGCTGCGTGGAGCAATTGATGCCTATTTGTCGTGGCATGTTAAACCAACAAGGAAATTGAAAGGCCCTCTATCAGATGACACCCTGCCTTTTCCTGTGATCAACTGGACATCAATAATGATGCTAAGCTGGTTGTTTGGCTTTGTGTGGCTTGGTTTTGTATTGCATATACGCTTTCTACTGTAAAAGGATCGATGGAGTGAACGACGTTGCATGGTTGCTTATTGACATATGCAAGCTTCCAGCTGGATATGTGCGTGTACGCTTACATACAAAACACCCTCACATATACCATCAACTAGACTATCTTTTCTAAGTTCACAACCATTCAAGAAAAGAGATGCAACAAAAAAACTAGCTGGCTAAAAGATGCTAGCTAAAACTGTACAAACAAGCAGTGCAACAAACTGAACGGTGCACACATGCGCGGCATGACAAACATACAGCAGGCCATGGCCTCCACCTTTCCCTTTTCCATTATCGATGGTCCATATGTTGCATATAAGGTCGTGTAGTGTGCTTGCAATTCTTCAATCGGCTCATCAATTTGTAGGAGCTAGTAGCAATTGATCCAAAGAAAATGAGGAACTCCGCATCCATGTCAAATGTGGTGAAGAAGGTACCATGGAGCATTGAGGAGGATGCCTTGCTGATGAGGCTGGTAGAGCAGCACGGCCCACACCGTTGGAGCCTCATCAGCGCCTCCATCGCCGGCCGCTCTGGTAAGTCCTGCCGTCTTCGGTGGTGCAACCAGCTCAACCCAGAAGTGCACCACTGTCCTTTTACACCGCAGGAGGATGCCCTCATCGTCTCCGCTCAAGCACACCATGGCAACAAGTGGGCCACCATCGCACGCCTCCTTCCTGGCCGCACCGACAACTCCATCAAGAACCACTGGAACTCCAACCTCCGCAGGTTCAGGGGCAGGAAAGCAGCTGCAATCGCAGCCATAGCCTCGACCTCTGGTTCCACCACTCCCCAGGTGGCACCCATCAATATGTTGCGGGTTGACAACAGCCTTGTTGCCAATCAACCGATGTTTGAGCGTCAAGGTGTGGTGAGTAGTCATCAATCATCTGCAGTGGTTATTCCTGAAGCAAGTGCTAGCTTAGGACCCAACTCCAATAACACTAGTGTTGTGGGTGGGCCTATCAACGATCCTCCTATGTCACTATCGTTGAGCCTTGGCCTGCCGCTGTTACCACCAACACCTCGTCAAGCGACCAAGGAACAAATGGAGCCAAGCATGGGAAGTGCCAGTGACAAGGTTTCCACCAATTGTTCATCGTCACCACCAGTAGTGGATGGAAATGCACAACTAGTTGCAATGATTCGCCAAATGGTAAGGGAGGAGATGCAGCTTCAATCACAACAACTCGCCCACTCATTTATGGCGGCTGCAACTAGGGCCAAGGGTCACCAGCATTGATCATTTCCATATCATTTCAATAGCTATCATGTATCCTCTATCGCAATCCATGTATTTGCCCCAAATTCAGATTAATGATATATATGCTTTGTTCGCTTATGCGAGAGTGTGAGAATGTGTAAATGAATCATATCAAGATGGCAATTGGAGTTTAAGAGAAGCATTTCCTTTATTATAATGTGGGAATGTTGCATGCAATTGATAACCAAGTGAAATAATAGCAAACATTATGGTATTCTTTCCACAGTGTTATCTGGAAGCATAATTGTGGAGGTGTTCACCCAAACAATGGATTTATTGATCTTCTAGTTACTTGTAGAAGATTGAAACTACAAAAATGGAAGATTGTAACTACAAAATGATGTGCTGCCTCTTAGCAATTATATAGCCGATGCACAAAGTCAAGTATTGAAAATATGTGTGAATTTCATTTAGCTAATTAATGTATGGATATGAATTTATTTCTATATTTTGTACTTGCCTTTAGCATTGGGATCACAACCATGGGGATATTCAGCAGATCCCATTGAAATTGTTAGTCCAACGTGTGTAGCAGACTCTGTGGAAATAGAATGCCGACCTAATGATTAATACAGGTGGCATCACCCCTGTATGTATTGACGATTGTCTATTATACTTGTTCTGTGAGAATATAATAAAAATTATTATATTTTTATTTCACTTGAACACTTTCATATGCACATTTAGCGTATTGTATGTTGTAAAGAAGGGCCTAAAAAAGGTGCAGTGGTAAATAGCAAATTTGCATCACCAAACATTGTAACTTCACTAGAGAAAAAAGTGTTGATTTTGCATTTTATTTAAACTCTTGAAGTTTTTTTTCCTATCATGGGAACTATTTAGAATCTTGTAAAATTAGTGCAATTATGTGGATAGTGGAAGCTTAATTAAATTGCTAGGTTGGAGAAGCTCTATTGGTAATTTATGATCAACACCACAATCCATATCATAGGGTTGGTAAGGAGTGTTATTAGATCCATGGAATGCTGCTAGTTCTCAGGTGACACATTTTTGTAAATCTTGTCACATTTTTGAAAAAATAAAATATAATGAGAAAAATGTGTATTATGGGAGGAGAAATTTCTAATTAAATGAAGCAAGAGCATATTGTTCTTAGGTAAATGGGATCATGTATAGGTCTTGGTAATTTCTAAGGGACAAATGTGAATGCACCCTTGGAATTGATTATAGAATTGTGTGTTAAAGCTTAAACATTTTCTGCTATTTTTGATTTTTTTTAGAAAAGGGAATTGAAAGATCTAGATGTATGCATTCATATCTCATGGTTGCAAAATTGTGCGGTGGCTCATGTGCTCGTGCGCAGCACCTTGCATGGCAGGCCGCCGTGCAGGGGGCGCCTGGCACCCATGGGGTACATGGCAGCAGAGGTGTTCGAGGTTTTACGCTACATGTTTCTCTTATGAGGTGCATCCCGATCGAGAAACTTAACAAACAGGAATCTGCAATCTCAACACAACAGCATGAATTTTCTTTCTTTTTTTTTCATAAGAACATATAACGATGACAAAGCTCTTACTATCGAGATCCTTATTAAAACCGTGGACGCGGTTGTGGTACTCCGACGGAGATCATGATTATTCAAAGGTATGCAACAACAGACGGGCGTTTGGCATGTTTGACTGACTAGCACTCCCGGTACACCGAGCCTTCTGCTCAAGGACCTACTACAGCCACACGCAGTCTTGCCTCACCCTCATGCCTTCCTGCCGTCCATTTCTGTGCCGGCCGAGCACCCAATATAATCCAACAGTCCATTGTTTCTTTTGCAGGAGACAACAGTAGCCACAATCGCGTCAACACGGTTCGCACCTGTGAACTGTGACTGTGCTATGTGATCAATCATCTTCTGTTTGTGAACATCCTTATCTGGTTATTTGATTCTTGCAGGGATCACTACTGCCTCGCCGGCGGCTCCAGCAGGTCCACAGTCAGCTTCGTGTCGTCCTCTCCTCCCACCCTGTATTCTTGTGCTGGAGATGCAGCAGTCACTCAGATAAACTCAACCAGGAGCAATTCCGGCCAGCCAAGATGGATGACAGACATAAACAAGCCATTGGTGCGGGTCGCGTGACGTTTTAGCCTCGTTAAACTGCCACGCAAAAGTGCCAAATCCTTAATTACTGATCTCGACCGTCAAAAAAAATTACTGATCTCATTTCGTTCTATTTTTTCAGGGATCGGCATCACCTTTTTGGCACTGACTGCGTTCGCCTGCGCTATCCTTTACCGCAGATGCACGACTCCGATGCCAGATAACGGCATCAGGCACCTGACCGTCGAGAAATTCATTAGGGAGATCAGGCGCGAGAAGCCGTTCAGGTTTACTCCGGAGCAGATCGCCGACTTCACGGACAACTACTCCACCCGGCTCGGCGCCGGCTGATTCGGCACGGTGTTCAAGGGCGCCCTCCCCAACGGTCTCGTCGTGGCTGTCAAGGTATTCCACAGCAGCCTTGACCAGAGGTCCGGGGAGGAGCAGTTCATGGCGGAGGTGGGCAACATCGGGCGGACGCACCACATCAACCTAATCACGCTCTTCGGCTTCTTCTTCGACGACGCCATGTGCGCGCTGGTGTACGAGTTCATGGAACACGGCACGCTCGACGCCTTCCTCCTGCACCGGGGCCGCGACGTCGGCTTTGAAACGCTGCGTTCCATCGCCATTGGGATTGCAAGGGGCATCCGGTACCTGCACGAGGAGTGCCAGCAGAAGATCGTGCACTACGACATCAAGCCCGGCAACGTCCTCCCCGACGCAACGCTGACGCCCAAGGTCGCTGACTTCGGGCTCGCACGGCTGGTGAACCGTGAGGACACGCATGTCTCTGTGTCCAGCGTGCGTGGCACCCCCGGGTACGCCGCGCCGGAGATGTGGATGCAGTCGGGCGTCACGGAAAAGTGCCACGTGTACAACTTCGGCATGCTCCTGCTCGAGATCGTCGGCCGGCGGAGGAACTTCGACAAGGCCGTGCCGGATAGCCAGCAGTGGTTCCCCAAGCTGGCGTGGACGAAGTACGAGTGCAGTGGCCTCATGGAGCTCGTCGTCGTGCCCAGCAGTGGCAATGCTGATTCTGTGATTGCTAACGAGGATCCGCAGCGGTGCAAGGAGACGGTGGAGAGGATGTGCAAGGTGGCGTTCTGGTGCGTGCAGCAACAACCGGAGGCGCGGCCACCGATGGGCGTGGTGGTGAAGAAGATGCTGGAGGGTGAGATGGACATAGCTGCACCGGTAAACCCCTTCCAGCACCTGATGGTGCCTCCTGTTATGGTGAACCAATGGACGACGACAGGGACAAGTGGCCTAAGTCGAAACACCATCTCGGGAAACATGATTTCTGAGGGTAGCAATGAGATCGTGTCGCTTTGACATTTTCACAAAAATGAGATTGTCTCGCTTTGCTCATCTGTATAGAACTAAATCTAAGCCTTTGAAACCCCTCCCCCCCCCCCCCCCCCCCCCCCCCACGCACACACACACTGCCACCCCCCACAACACCCCCAACACACACACACACAAATTTTTTTTTGACAACAAAAGATAGGGAAAATGGAGTTTGCAAGGGAAAACGAAGAAAAATAGGGGGATAATGGAGTTTGCAAGTGGAAATACGATCTCGGGAACTAGAATTCTGAGAGTAGAATGAGATCATCTCGCTTTGACATCCTCTTCGTTATATATATCTGGTTACATGCACAAGGCAAATGTATCTTTAAAATTAGCCAAGGAAACTGCAAATAGTTTTCTAATTAGTTCATGTTTAGTATTTCTATTCGGCATCTAAACGTCAAACTAACTGTTAGTCCCGAGGATCCAAACAGGCCCTAAGACCCTTTGCTTCTTGGCTGTATGCATGTCGTGTGTGCCTTCAGCCGCTACAAGCCAAATATAGTTTGTTTAATCCTTGTCTCAGTCGCACTAGCCGAACCACCAGAGCAATGGAGCTGTAGAGAATCAAATTAGCCGATCGAACTTTGATCATTTGCAGTTCCAACTGGCATTGCTGGTGCTCTTAGCTGCTCTTAGCTTTTACAATAAAAAACAGCTCTATTTCATTACAAAGATGAAAGAACAAAACATGAGCCTGCAATCTCCACAGATAAGAATGATTTTATTGTTTTGGATGCCATCACTTTCTTCACAATTGGCGGGATTCGTGTCGCAATATTCTGCCTCCAGTGGGTTTCGCTCATGCCCATCTTGATGATCGGATGTTGACTTGACGAGATTGTGGCCGGTGCTGACCGGATTTGCTCAGCCTTCACAAGTTGAGGCGGCAGTGGCCATATTTTGTGGTTGCTGATCCACCTGATTAGACCGCCGGTGAGAAACATCGGGGTGCGATTCAAGCTCTTGATCCGTCTCACTCCCTTTTCTACGACGACCTGAGGTACTACATCCATCCACAAATTGGTGCCACCATATTACGGTGGTAGCTATCTTGGATGGTTTGATTGGATTGCAAGCAGTTGCATGGGCACTATCAAACGAAGGCGACCAGAAAACTCAATTGACACTGGACGTATGCGATCTTTAGTATTGATATATCCATGTGCTAAAGTTATTTGTTTCTCTTTTTGTAACACCCTGTGTTCTGCCCATAATTAAAAATCACTAAAAATTTGAACTTTTTCAAATTTAAACAAAATTCAATCAAAGTAGAAGCCAAATCCATGCCAAATTTAAAATTTCGAATTTTAAATGTGCATCAAACACCACCATGTACATATTTGGAATTTTCTGAATTTATTTATGTGTTCATTTGATTTTGATCCTTTTTCAAATTTGAATTTCATTCAAATTTGAATCCTAGAAAAAAATCTTTTGGAAATGTTTAAACTTTCTTTTCCCTCCCGGGCCGCCCTTCTTCCTTTCTCCTCCCCGGCCCACTCTCTTTTTCTTCTTTTCTCGCGCGCCAGCCCACGGCCAGCTTCCCTTCCCGCCGGCCCAGCAGCCCGCGCCAGCCCACTCCTTCGCGCTGAGCCGCTGACAGGTGGGCCCCACCTATCAGCGTCGTCTTCCTCTGGCAGCGGCGCAGCGGACCCATGCCGGCCGTCCCGCTCCGTCGCGTCGACCACACTGCCTCCCGCAGGACCGCACGTGCACGCGCTCGCGGAGGCGTCGTCTCGTCCCGTCGCTTCATCGCGTCCGCCAACCCCGTGGCAGCACGCCCATCCTCCCCGCACGGATGTTGGTATTTCTTACGTCACAGATAAATTCGCAAGCGCACGGAATACCGTTGTAGCACTTCACCCGGGAGTATTCCAAGGTATCGTATTTGTTTTCCCCAAGGAACGGAGTTATTCTACCGCAAGGCAAGTTTTACCCAAGGACAACCAAGACAACTAGCAGCTTAGGATTGAGAGGGTGATTATTATCTAGATATTTCTAAGGTTAGACGAATTCAGGTTCTACTCGTCTACTTCGAGCACCGGCTTAGGCTTTGGTCTGCCAAGCCACTCCGGCTAATAGCTCTACTATGTACCCGAACGTGGAGGGTTCCTTTGGATGGACAGGGCTGTCACTTCCTGCCACCTACCTCTACAAACCGTGGAGCACACAGCGGTCAAAGGCGACCTCCAGCCTAGACACCACGTCTATGCTATCGATCACTACTCTAGCCCCGGCCTGATATTGATTCAGAGAACTAGAGCACTCCTTGCGGAGCGACGATCCCGTTGAACGAGTATAACAAGAATTATG
This sequence comes from Eragrostis curvula, assembly GCA_007726485.1. Lineage (NCBI taxonomy): Eukaryota > Viridiplantae > Streptophyta > Magnoliopsida > Poales > Poaceae > Eragrostis > Eragrostis curvula. The sequence continues at coordinate 37,982 of RWGY01000193.1, forward strand.
CCTAGACGAATGATAAAGCTCAATAGATAGATAATCACCACGTATAATCACTAGAAGTGTTTACACGCTAAGGTAAAAGAATAGGAACTAAACCTCCAATGAAAAGGGGAGGAGAACTCCTATCTCTTCCTTGCCCTCTCTCCTATTCTACTAATATACAAGAGGCTCTCGGCCTGTGGATTGGAAATGAGGAGAGTCTTGTGTCTTGTGGTGTGTTGTTGTGTTAAGAGGGGGGGTGGGGTACCCCTTTATTTATAGCCTTGGAAGGTCGGCAACTTTGAGGCGGTTCCCGAGGTCGGTGACAATTAATGCAGTGGGAACCGACCTCCAGAGGTCGGTTGTGAACCGCCATAAAAAGATGGGCCAGGGGGGCCTCCCTGTCAGGTCGGCCGACCTGGCCAGGGGGGGTCGGCCGACCTGGCCTGGGCCCCACTGGGCCTCATCTTCCTCTGGCTTCCTCCCTTGGCTGTGTACAGGCCCAATCCACTTGCATTATTTGATCTTGACACTTGATTCTGTGGTTTTGGGCTTTTGGACTAAGTTCTTTAGTCCGGGAAAATCTGTTGATTGCAAAAGTTCATGCTTGGAGCCTGTTTTCCCTTGTTTTTATACGAATTGCACCTGCACTCATAATTTCACCAAGACTAGTGGAATTTGTTAGAAATAAGCCCTATGTCTACCCTTGGTGATGGTGTTAGGTCCAAAAAAGGTGCATAAAGTTGACGGTAAAAATGGGTCGTAAGGACCGTCAACAAGATCCCCCACACTTAGCTCTTTGCTCGTCCTCGAGTAAAGCTGTGAGTGGAAACTGAGAGGAACTCTTCCCTTAGGTAAGTGAAATCTGCACACAAGCTATTACAAGCCACACCTTTCCACCTGTGAACATGATGGTGGCTAACATGTATTCTTGGATGATTGAAAAGTGTAACGGTTCATGACTTAAGTCACCTTGCCTTCACCTACTAAGTACCTTGGGTTTTTGAAAGAGTTTTGAAAAATATAAACAACATAGCTCTTGCTCCTCTATTGATTCTCTCGGATCGCTCAAAAAGTGTATTTTCCTTACCAAAGCATTATCTTGCCTCTTTTGTCCTACTTCTAAGGCTTGTATGTGGAGCTCAAGGTAGGGATAGAAGAGGCATACTTGTATCACAAATATTGCTGAACCAAAAGAAAGGATCCACGGAGAATTCAAGTCATACAACCTTGATTAAGAAGTGCATGTGTGGATGGATGTGTGGATGTTTATATGTGACGACTCCTTTATTGGGTTTTACCTCTCTTTGTTTTGTATTTCCGAGACATGGCTCTCATTTTTCTTTCTTTTCTTTTCATGCTCTGTACATGAGCATTTTTCTCTTTCTTTATCTTGCTCATCTTTTTGTGAGCCTTCTTTTTCTTTTGCATAGCCATGTCCCTCTTTTGTTTATTTGAGAGAGAGAGGTAAAATGGGATAAAAGTGAGGAGTGTCTTTATTTGGATGGGTGGATGTGCTAACTCCCGGTGTAGGAGTTTAGCATTTTTGGTGGATCGTGTACGTGATCTTGATCAAGAGAGCATGACAGGTTTCCCACTAGGGTCGCAAAATTTTGGAAAAGCTCATTGCAAAAACAAGTAGCATATGTATGTATGTTTAATAGTTGTGATTAACATATGGCATTGGTAGGAATTTATGTATCAAAAGAGGAGCAGCAAGCCATGATATTTTAACTTTTTGAAATAAAACTCCCAAGGACTTCGTAGATTTAAACAAAGGATCATTTCATCGAACCATATCACACTCGCCAATTATCTAGAAAAACATGGGTCCTATGGATAGATTGTTCACAAGCAGGTGGTGATGGAGCGAGTAATAACAAGTGTGCATGATTATGTTGAGAGCAAAAGGGAGAGTATTGGGTTTTATAAAGATGTGCTAAAAAAGAAATTTTCCCAAGTTTTAATTGGTCAAGTTTTATTTTCGTATCTCAGAATGAACTTGACAGGTATGGTAGGCAAAAAGGGAGTGTGGGAAACAAACTTGAGTAGCACGGGAAAGCAGAGGCCTAGTGGGACCCACCAGGGGTCGGCCGACCTGGTCCAGGGGGTCGGCCGATCTGGTGTGGCCTCCATTGGTGCCCAATTTTCGCTCATTTGTTGGTGTTGTCCTTCCCATGATGGTTCTGAGTGATTTGCGCGTGTTTGTTTCTGTTTTCGCGATGTATCCCCCCACACTTGCCTTTTTGCCTGTTTCCTTCAAAATAGACAAAGATATTTTGGAAACACAAATTGCTCTACCGGTATGGAAGCCCGGGGAGCACTAATTTGATTGAATTTAGCAAATAAGCAGGCGCATTACAAATTTGAGGAAATTAAAATGATGAAAGCAAATGGAATTGAACTAAAATGCGCCGAGGGAAATGATAATTGCGGAGAGGTTTTAATTGTAGAATTTTTCCTCCTTCCCCGCGTCCTTGAAAAAACGCTTGATCTTCATGTTGGTGCTGCGGTGATGATCATCTTGGTCGTCTCGCATTTCAGCAAGCGCGTCTTTCATCTCTGCCATTTTGTCGCTTAAGCGTTCATGAGCGTAGCGGAGGTCGTTGTGCTTAGCGAGGAGGCGTTGATAAGGAGTCCTTTTTGGGGTCTTTTCCTCCTCGCTTTCATACATCCCTCCTGCCTTCTTGATGGGGGAGGTGGAGAGGCGCCTCCTCACTCTTTTAGGAGGAGTGGTGCTCATAGACTCGAGGGCGCCTCTCTTCTCCACCGAAGTGAGTGGTGGGTGGAGTTGCTTTCCACCACCACGAATGCACGTGATCTTGAACCGAGTGCCCGCCTTCTTGGCGGGGCTAGTCATGTTGCGCCCTTCATATTGGTGGTGCACCACATTCCCGCTCTTTGTAGCGAGGGTGCCGACATACTTCTCCCCTGGACGGAGAGAGCTTTCGGCCTCATCGCGGCTTGGCTTCTTGGGAATGGTTTTTCCTTTGCCGTAGCGTGGTGGTGCACTAGCAGGAGGGTTCTTGGAGGGGTCTTTTGCTGCTGGTGGAGGTGATGTGAGGGCGAGAGGGGCTTCTTGGACGAACATGGCTTGCTCATGGATCGGGGTGACGGGATCAAGGATGTTTTCAAGGCCAAGCTCGCGGCAAAGCTCACTAGTGGAGGCTGGGACATTAAAGCTTGGGATGCTGCTGTCCATGGTGATGGGCAAAGGTTTTTGGGCGAAATAGGAGTGGTGGAAGAGATGTGCAAGGGAAAATGAACGGAAATCGCCTCCATTTATAGAGAAAAAAACTATGGAAAGAATTTATTTGATTTTCTCGAATCAGAGAAGGGGCTAAATCAGTAGGATTTGGGAAGGTGAACGTTGGAGCAAAACGTGAAAGAAAAAATGGGACCGTTGGGGATCCAACAGAGGTCGCCCGACCTGAAAAAGAGGGGTCGGCCGACCTGCTGTGGGCCCCTCTGGCTCCCTTCTTTTTCTAGTTGATTTCTTGCTATATTTATTTTAAGGAAAGTGCTACTACGGGTGATAAAACAAATCAGAGGATATCATGATAAAGATTTTAACTCAATTAAGTGCATGACATCAAATTCTTTATTTGTATCGGGCTCAAGATAAATTTTTAGACGCTGGCCATTTACCTTGAATATCTTACCTTCGTTGTCTTGGAGTGTGATTGCTCCGTGCGGCGAAGTGTCAATAACTGTATATGGCCCGTCCCATTTGCTTCGTAATTTTCCGTGCCCGAAGAGCTTCACCCGTGAGTTGAATAGCAAGACTTTGTCTCCAACTTTGAATTCTTTTCTTCTTATCCTTTGATCGTGCCACCGTTTAGTCCTCTCTTTGTATATAGCTGAGTTGTGATATGCTTTGTCTCTCCATTCAGCTATCTCCATTTTTCTCTTTCGTCCAGCATCCCTTAGGTCCATTTTCCATGTTCGGATGGCCCAATATGCTCGGTGCTCCAACTCGATGGGTAAATGACATGTTTTTCCATATACAAGTTGGTATGGTGACATGCCTATGGGCGTCTTGTATGCTGTTCGGTATGCCCATAGTGCATCGGGTAGCTTGCTTTTCCATGACTTCCCCATCTCTAGTATGGTCTTTTGCAGGATCCGTTTGATTTGTTTGTTTGATGTCTCGGCCTGCCCACTTGTTTGGGTGTTGACGGTCGTTACGGACCAATTTCGACCGTCAACTAGCTCAATAAATAAGAAGGATTGGACATTCTTTACACGCACTTTATTTAAGAATAACCTATTTCCACATGTACCTCTAGATTTTAGTGTGCAGGTGGAATAAGGGAGAAATCCAGGTGAAATCATGCCCCAAGGCGACGAATCAACACTTCTACAAAACAACGTTCGCCGCGGGAATACAATTCCAAGACAAAAGGCCAAATCTCATCAAAGTCCAACACAACTAAGGCCAAATGCACCTGGACCAGAGAAGTAGACCCAGAGGGGGAGCCACCTGCCAAAGCCCAGCCCAGGAGGGGCCAGGCACAGGTCGGCCGACCCCCCCTGGCCAGGTCGGCCGACCTGGCAGGGTGGCCCCCTGGGCCCATCTTTCTATGGCGGTTTGTAACCGACCTCTGGAGGTCGGTTCCCCCTGCATTAAATGCCACCGACCTCGGGAACCGCCTCAAAGTTGCCGACCTTCAAGGACTATATAAGGAGGGGTACCCCCCCTCCTTCCAAGACACACAATACACAAGGATCATTCCCTCCTCCTCACACTAGAGCTAGAGGCAATTCTAGGTAGTGCTAGGCTGAGTAGTGGGTTGCCCTATTGCTCCCAAAGTCTTGTGGAGAATTGGGTAGCGCTCTTGTATCCTTTCTCTCTCTTTGTAAGACTTGTTATTTAATCTATGGAATACAAGTATTCATATAGTTGTTATGAGCTTGCTAGTTCTATCATGATCTTGTATGATCGTTCGTTGTTCGTTCATGCTCGTTCATCATTCGTTCTTCGTTCGTTCATACTCGATCATCGATTATTCTTGAACTTGCTTAATCGTTCATCGTTCGTCGCTCGTTCTTGAGCGACGAACGCTTATGCATGACTTAGTGCTAGCTTTGATCCCTTTTATCTAGTTTATGCTAGTTAGGCCAGATGTTCTCCTGTTTAGGCATCGGGCTCATTGTCCTGCAAAGGTGCTCTAGATTTATCACCTCGTCGATCCGAAGGGTTGGGGGTGCCTCGAGGGATCTAGAGTCGTGGTTAGTAACGCCGGCATGGTGCCGGGGTAGTCTATCCACCCTTGGGTATGTGCGTGTCCCACGGTTTGTAGAGGTAGGTGGCAGGAAGTGACAGCCCTGTCCATCCAAAGGAACCCTCCACGTTCGGGCACGGCATAGGAGTACGTAAATAGGCCGGAGTCGCGAGGCAGACCTTGCGTATGCCGGATCTCCCGATGTTGCCTAGGCATTAGACGCTTGCTTGTGCTTGCATGACGCTAGATGATAGGTAGAGGTTGTGCACGCTATATGAATGTTGTACCTTTGGAGTAGTAGCTCGCTAGTCTAACTTAGCATTGCTTAGGATTGTCTCTCGCCTTTTATTAGAGAGAGTGGAATGCCTTCGTGTGTGTCACACTATCCTTATTATTATTAAACCTTACCCCTGCATTGGAATGTGGTTATATCACCTATCGTTTGTAACACCATGAACATAAGTACTCTTGTCAACCATGTCTTCCTTTGGGAAAATATAAATACGATACCCTGGAATACTCTCGGGTGAAATGCTACAACGGGTTATCCGTCCGCTTGCGGATATTCTATTTAACATGACAAACCTTATAATTCATATCTAGTACTTGTTACTAGTTGTGGATTATTTGGTTAAATAGTGCAAGTGAACAATTCCATAACCCCCGGCGTCTCCCGCGGTCGCGTGTTTCCCGCGTGACCGTAAGAGACGCCAACAAGCATTTCTGGCGCCGTTGCCGGGGAAGACATTGGTTAACAAGAATACAATGATTGTTCATGATTACACTTGATGTGGTTTAACCATTGCCCATGCAGGCTAACCTTGATCTGTTTTCTCTTTGATGTGAAAACAGGATAGTGTATGCGTGGATTCGACTTGCCGAAAAACTTCGTTGATAATCCCGAGTCACTTGTGAGGAAGACTCGACACCGCGTCGTCGTCTCCCCTCAAGTACTCTCGACAAGCGAACCCGCATCTTCCGCACCATCTACGTCAAACGTCATGGCTGAAAAGACCCTTCGTGAATACTCCGCGCCCACCGTCGCCAATGTGCCCATTGGACCCAACGTCGACGTTGGTGACGCCGGACTTAACATAAGGTCCAGCCTCATCACGATGGTGCAAGCCATACCCTTTTGTGGGAAGGCTTCCGAGGACGCCAACTCTCATCTCCAACAATTCCTAGAGATATGCAACACGTCAGGCACGGGAGAAGGCAATCAAGATGCTATCAAGCTCCGTTTGTTTCCGCTCTCCCTCCTTGGGAAAGCGAAACAATGGTTCTATGCAAACCGCGCCAATATTGACACTTGGGACAAATGTTCTACGGCGTTCCTCGCTAAGTTCTTCCCGATGGGCAAAACCAATGCTCTTCGTGGAAGAATTGCAAGCTTCCAGCAAGCAACAAATGAATCCATACCCGAGGCATGGGAAAGGCTCCAAGAATACACATCAGCCTGCCCACACCATGGGATGGAAGAATGGCTCATTCTTCAACACTTTTACAACGGGTTAACACCAACAGCCCGTGGACATATGGATGCCGCTGCTGGAGGAGCCTTCTTCTCCAAAACCGTTACTCAAGCAAAAGATCTTATAGAGAAGATGGTCTCCAATCAAGGGTGGAGCGATGATCGACTCCAAACACGCTCAAAAGGCATCCACCCTGTCAAGGAAGTGGACATGTTGTCCGCCAAACTTGACCTTCTCATGAAGCGTTTGGATGAACACACTTCAAGTGGTAGTGTTCGTGCATTGGACTCACACATGACGTGTGAGGAATGCGGGGATACGGGCCATATGGGGAAGAATTGCCCCCACACCCAAGAAGATGCGTTCTACATGAACAACAACAACGGGTATCGTCCAAACGGAGGTCAAGGATATAATCAAAATCAAAATAGAGGTAACAATTTTCCTGGTTTTTACAATAATCAGCCCTCTTTGAAAGATTTGGTTCTTGGCCAAGCTAAAATTAATGAATCAATCAACAAAAAGCTTGCTGCCAACGATAAAGTTTTAGAAAATATAAATTCACAGCTAGAAGGTTTTTCTTCCGCTTTCAAAAATCAGCTGAGTTTTAACAAAATGATAGAAACCCAACTTGCTCAGCTTGCTGCTCTTGTTCCTACCTCTAATTCCGGGCAGATTCCTGGGCAACCAGAATCTCCCATTGAAAAAGTTAACGTTATCACTACGAGAGGAGAAATGTTCTCTCGTAAGACTAACCATGCAGGGGAGAACAGGCAAATAAGAGAAGAACCTTCTACAATAAAAGCTGATCCAGGCTTTCCAGTAATCCCTTGTGCAATCAAGAGATTCCACTTCAACTACGCACTGTGCGACCTTGGGGCCAGCGTGAGCATTATGCCCAAGGCAATCTTCGAGCAATTAAAGTACAAGTTCCTCACGCCAACAGCGATGCGGCTACAATTGGCCGACTCATCCTTTCGCTTTCCAATGGGGATTGCGGAAGATGTGCCGGTATTCATAAGAGGCCACACCGTCCCGGTGAACTTTGTGGTGCTGGACATGGATATTGACAAGGAAACGCCCCTCATCTTGGGACGTCCCTTCCTTAGCACCACAAAGGCCCAAATTGATGTTGGAGTTGGAGAAATCCGCCTCTACATCAATGGGAAGGAGGAAAAGTTCGAGTTTCAACCCCGAAAAGAACAATGCTCGATGATCAAGATCAAGTATGGGCCAAACCCCTCAAACATCAAAGAAGTTGAAGTGACCCCGAGAAAGACGGATAGTCTCATTGCTCTTTGGAAGCAAATTGACAAACGTGAGAACCCGTCATGGTACCAACCCAAGAAGCCCGCAACAACAAGGCCGGGGTTATGGGTCAAGAAATCGACCCCTCAAATTGAGAAGCCACCAACACAACCCAAGATCAAACAAATGTGGCAAGTAAAGAAGGTGCAGCCATCTTCATCCTCTTCTCCAAGGACGGGGCCGGCACCTCAAGAATGAAACGCATGGAGAAGTCCTTGCTCGCCGGACTTAAAACGGCGAAGCCCTGGCCGACAGGATAATCGGCATTATCATTTCTTTTGATTCCTTTTTGATTTTTCCTTTTCAAACCCACCACTTGCATTTAAAACTTTAAAATCACCTTGCATATTTTATTTCACCACAAGAAATTCTTATTTCAATCGTTTGAATTTTTTCCGCCAGCATATTTGAATTTTCATCTCGCCATGCATACAAAAAATTAATCTCCAAAAATATTTGGTTCTTCAAAACTTTTTTCACTCTTTTGTGCAAGGTTTTGGGTTACCTCTGTACCACTACAATAAATCTTCACATGTTGGAATTTTCCAACATTTTCTCTTCTAGTTTCAAATTTTTTCGAAAACCATTTGGATTTTTGAGGCATGTTTTTATTTGGAAATCTTTATGAGCAATATTTTCGAGGATTTTCTGGGCATAGCAGCCAAGGTCATGAACCATATGACCGTTGGAAGCTACAGGCCAAGGAAGGAGCCAGTGGGCCCCACAGAGGGGTCGGCCGACCCCACCAGGACAGGTCGGCCGACCTGGGCTAGCCGTTGCTGCCCCCCTCCTTTTCTTCAACGGTCACATTGCCTCTCCAACGTTCGAAAACAGCTGCAATGCTGCAAGTATAAATGGAGCTGGCCGGCCATTGAGCTCTCTCCCTCTCATTCTCTCATTTTCACTCCTCACACACTTCACTCTCAAAGCTCCCAAGTTTTCCATTGCGCTCTCTTGCTTCTTGCCTCAACATTCTGCAAAAACCTTTTTCTTTGGTTTTAGTGTGTTTTCAGTTTGTTTTTGAGGATTGCAAGTTGCGTTCTTACTCACAAGAACAACCGACGGTTTTGCCGATTTGATTTTTCCTAACATAACCCGTTCGGAGTTTTTGTTCTTGTGTTCTTGCTCTCCTCGCTGCAGCCATGTCGGGAGCGAAGCGGCTGTACGGATCGCTGAAGAAGTCCCTAAGCTCAAGCTCAAGTCCAAGCTCTTCACGCCGAAGCACGCGCGCGCGCCCCGTGGTCGAACCACCGCCAAGTCCACCACATGCAGCCGAAGAAGAGAGCAACAACGAGCATCATCTCCTCGCCGACACCGACCTCGACTTGGTGGGCGAGCACGAGACGAACGCCTACGCACTTCTTCAAAACCGTATCTTTGCTCCTACGCGAGCATTTGACACGGAGCTGCTGCAACAAACAGGTATGGATGCTGAATTTTCTCGAGTATTCAAAGCTATAGGGTGGAAAGATTTTGCTAGTGTACATGAGCCGGGTTCCCGCTTACTTACACTTCAGTTTTTATGCACCCTACGAGTAGTAGATGAAGGTATTACTTTTCGGTTTTTCCGGGAAGAATACCGTTTGAAATGGAAGGACCTTAGCATGATACTCGGCTTTAATACTCGCTGCAATGTTGATATTGATAATGCCCTTCCTGATTTTTCAAAGCTTGCATTTTGGGAAAGGATTACGGGTTTTTCAACTTGTGTGCAGCCTAGAACTAATCACATCCATCACCCTACTTTGCGCTTTTTGCACATGTGGATTGGCATCACTCTTTTTCCTAGGAGTGATATTAGAGTTGTGCGCGAGGATGAAATGAAAATTCTTTATGCTATGGTTGAGAAAATTAAGATTTCTCCTGTGCAATACATGATTCACCAATGGCTAGATAATTTTGGGATGATAGGACCTATCGAGTGCACTTCGTTGATTACACGTATCGCTGCAGGAGTAGGTGCTTTGCATGATGCTAATGTTGAATATATTGATACTCCTCGCATGCTCATAAACAAAGATTATCTTATTCGCGGTCATACACTTAAGCGTGGTCCAAATGATTCCCTCATATTTTATTTTGTCGGGTATACAAACGAGTTTCGGTTACCTAACCCGGATCTTCGCTTGTATACTTGCAAAAATCTAACCATTGAGCTCCAAGAAATGGAGAGTGCGCGCAGGAGTATTTCTTCTCGCAGGAGGACGCGCAGGTCGGAGCAGCCATCAAGTTCCGAGGCACCCACACCGCAGCCCATGGCTCATGGCGGCCCGGGATATGGTCACACCGGATATTTTCCCGGTGTATACTCAGCCCCGCCACCGCACATGGCCGGGGGCTCGGCGTGGCAAACCTCGGGGCATGACCCAAGGATGTTCACTCCGCAACAACAATGGGAGGAACACTCCTCCGACTCTGGTGCGACTCAAGGTTTCCACCTTGAGCAAGCAATGAACAACCTCTCCGAGCAAATGGGAAGGCTCGAGACCACGACGGAAGACACTCAATACGCGCTGAATCAACACATCCTACAAACCCATCAGTGGCAAGAACGCACCGACACCCAGCTCACCAACCTCACCAACATGACGGAGCGGGGACAAGCCGATCTTTCGGCTTACTTTCGCCACATGGGATTCAATCCACCAAACCCATGAGCAAGAACAAGCTTGGGGGGGAGACACCATGCCCCCCCGCTAAGGTATCATGTATCGCAACTTGTATCATTTTCCTTTCATTTTTGCTTGTTCTTGCTTCTCATATGAAAAACAAAATAAAAATAACAAAACTAAAAAGAACAAAAATAATTAGTGTAGTTTCTTTTTATGTGCTGTAAAAAATGTTTCTTTTCCTTCTATGTTGAGATGATGAATAGTTGCTCTGCCGTATTTCTCTCTTGTGCCTAGTTTATAACTTAGTACTCTCCAAGTTTTGAGTTTGTTGGCTGAAAAATACTTGCTTAAGAACCTGAAACTTGTGGGTAGCATACGCTTGCACTGAACCTAAGTTGTTGTGAGAGATGATATGGTAAAAAGAGCTGATGCAATCTTATTCCAAGTTAAGCTTGAAAAACTCCGGAGATTTTGTTTTCGAAAATTATAAAAATTATAAGTTCCTCAGTGATGATAAATTCCTACCAAAGCCATATGTAGTACTTAATGAAAAACTTTACATATGCTGCTTGTCATTTCATTGAGCTTTATCAAAATTGTGTGACCCTAGTGAGATGCTCTCCATACTCTCATGATCAAGATCACGTACACATTCCACCTCATATGCTAAACTTCTACACCGAAAGTTAGCAACATGTCATACCATCCACCAAAATAAAGACACTCCTCACAATTTATCACCTGTCTTGAATTATCAAAATTAGGCATGGCTATGCAAAAGAAAGAAAGAAAATAAAGCTCACAGAAGATGAGCATGAAAAGAAAAAGAAAATTTATCTGCTCTCATCTTGAGCATGGAAAAAGAAAGAAGAAAAGATAGCCATGCCCCAAAATATAAAATAAAGAGAGGTGAACAAAAAAAGATGAGTAGTCACATACACCACCACCATCCACTCACACACTTGCACATCTTGATCTTTGATTGTATGGCTTGCTATCTCCGTCGATCCACTCTTTTGGTTTTGCAAAATATGAATGCAAGTATGCCTCTCTTCATATCCAACCTTGAGCTCCACAAAAAGCCTATTAGATGTAGGATGAGGCAACACACATGCCTTGGTGAGGAATGAAAACACCACTTAAGCGATTCGAGAGTATCACTTGAGGAACTTGGTTTTATTTTTGAAAATCTTTTTGAAAACCTCCGGAGAATAAAAGCAAGACAAGGAATGAGAAAACAAATGCTCGTACACCATTCTCTCTCTCAACCGCCCAAGGTGAAGTATAAAGCAAAAGCCCCATAAGGACTAAGGGAAGGGTGAGTTACCTTGGCCAATTTATTCAACTCAAGGATGAGTATCTTTGTTATACACTTGGTACCTTTGAGAAGTAGGCATTGTAGCAACTCCTGATCAACAACCTAAAGTCCTACTTCTTGCTCGGGACGAGCAAGGGGTAAGCTTGGGGGAGTTGTTGACGGTCGTTACGGACCAATTTCGACCGTCAACTAGCTCAATAAACAAGAAGGATTGGACATTCTTTACACGCACTTTATTTAAGAATAACCTATTTCCACATGTACCTCTAGATTTTAGTGTGCAGGTGGAATAAGGGAGAAATCCAGGTGAAATCATGCCCCAAGGCGACGAATCAACACTTCTACAAAACAACGTTCGCCGCGGGAATACAATTCCAAGACAAAAGGCCAAATCTCATCAAAGTCCAACATAACTAAGGCCAAATGCACCTGGACTAGAGAAGTAGACCCAGAGGGGGAGCCACCTGCCAAAGCCCAGCCCAGGAGGGGCCAGGCACAGGTCGGCCGACCCCCCCTGGCCAGGTCGGCCGACCTGGCAGGGTGGCCCCCTGGGCCCATCTTCCTATGGCGGTTTGTAACCGACCTCTGGAGGTCGGTTCCCCCTGCATTAAATGCCACCGACCTCGGGAACCGCCTCAAAGACACTCCTCACTTTTATCCCATTTTACCTCTCTCTCTCAAAATAAACAAAAGAGGGACATGGCTCTGCAAAAGAAAAAGAAGACTCACAAAAAGATGAGCAAGAAAAAAAGAGAAAATGCTCATGTACAGAGCATGAAAAGAAAAGAAAGAAAAATGTTAGCCATGTCTCGGAAATACAAAACAAAGAGAGGTAAAATCCAATAAAGGAGTCGTCACATATAAACATCCACACATCCATCCACACATGCACTTCTTGATCAAGGTTGTATGACTTGAATTCTCCGTGGATCCTTTCTTTTGGTTCAGCAATATTTGTGATACAAGTATGCCTCTCTAACCCTACCTTGAGCTCCACATACAAGCCTTAGAAGTAGGACAAAAGAGGCAATGCTTTGGTAAGGAAAACACACTTTTTGAGCGATCCGAGAGAATCAATAGAGGAGCAAGAGCCATGTTGTTTATATTTTTCAAAACTCTTTCAAAAACCCCAAGGTACTTAGTGGATGAAAGCAAGGTGATTTGAGTCATGAACCGTTCCACTTTTCAATCATCCAAGAATACATGTTAGCCACCATCATGTTCGCAGGTAAAAAGGTGTGGCTTGTAATAGCTTGTGTGCAGGTTTCATTCATCAAAAGGGATGAGTCCTCCCCAAATTCCACTCATAGCTTTACTCGAGGACGAGCAAAGAGCTAAGTGTGGGGGATCTTGTTGACGGTCCTTACGACCCATTTTTACCGTCAACTTTACGCACCTTTTTGAACCTAACACCATCACCAAGTGTAGACATAGGGTTTATTTCTAACAAATTCCACTAGTCTTGGTGAATTATGAAGTACAGGTGCAATCCATACAAAAACAGGGGAAAACATGCACTAAACATGGACTTTGCAATCGACGGATTTTCCCCGGACTGAAGAACTTAGTCCAAAAGCCCAAAACCACAGAATCAGGCTTCAAGATCAAGCAATGCACGTGGTTTAGGCAAGTCCACAGGCCAAGGAAGCAGCCAGAGGAGGACCAGGCCCAGTGGGGCCCAGGCCAGGTCGGCCGACCCCCTCTGGCCAGGTCGGCCGACCTGCCAGGGAGGCCCCACTGGCCCATCTTTTTATGGCGGTTTATCACCGACTTCTGGAGGTCGGTTCCCCCTGCATTAAATGTCACCGACCTCGGGAACCGCCTCAAAGTTGCCGACCTTCCAAGGCTATAAATAAAGAGGCACCCCTCCCTCTCAACACACACCACAAGACGCAAGACTCTCCAATAGAGCTCCACTCCAATCTTTAGGCTGAGAGCCTTTTGTACACTAGTAGAATAGGAGAGAGGGCAAGGGAGAGAAAGGAATACTCCTTCCACTTTGGTGGAGGTTTAGTTCTATTTCTCTACCTTGGCGTGTAAACACTCTTTGTGATTTATACGTGGTGATTATTTATCTAGCGAGCAATATTACTTTACTAGGCGTAATTCCTGTTATACTTGTTTACGGGATCATTGCTCCGCAAGGGGTGCTCTAGCCTTCTAAATTCAGCTTTGGGCCGAGGTTAGAGTAGTAATCAACGACATAGACGTGGTGTCTAGGCTAGAGGTTACCTTTGTTTGCTGTGTGCTCCACGGTTTGTAGAGGTAGGCGGCAGGAAGTGACAGCCCTGTCCGTCCAAAGGAACCCTCCACGTTCGGGTACATAGTAGAGCTACAGGTCGGAGTGGCTTGGCAGACCAGGCCTAAGCCGGCGCCCAAAGTAGACAAGTAGAGCTTGAGTTCGTCTATCCTCTAGGATAACTAGATTTAATCACCCTCTCGATCCTAGTTTGCTAGTTGTCTTGGTTGTCCTTGGGTAGAACTTACCCTGCGGTAGAATAACTCCGTTCCTTGGGGAAAACAAATACGATACCTTGGAATACTCCCGGGTGAAGTGCTACAACGGTATTCCGTGCGCTTGCGGATTTATCTGTGACGTAAGAAATACCAACAGCTTGCAGCAGCCCAGGCACAGCTTGCACAGCTCCAGACCCAGCTTATCGAGTCCCAGACAGAGCAGGCATAGATTCAGTCCACCCTCGAGGCAGCTATGGGCCTCTGGGAGGAGGACGCCCTGTACCTTATCAGAGAGGTTGACCGCTGCTATGTGAGACTTCACCAGGTTGGAGCAGGACCCCGTCGCAGGTTCACCCCGAGGATCGGAGGTCCCAGACGCCACCTACACTACGCTTGCCCGACAGACTCAGAGGGTGACTCCAGTGACAGTGAGGACTCAGGAGGTGCAGGACCGTTAGGAGGAGCACAGCAGACAGCCCCAGCTTCCACAGAGGTTGCACCAGCTCCAATTTCCCCAGAGGTTGTACCAGCTCCAGTTCCTACAGAGGTTGCACCAGTTTCAGCTCCAGCACCAGCTTACGGTTTTCTGTCAGAGTCTGACGAGGAGCCCTCAGAGGAGGAGGATGCCCAGATGGCTGAGGACGACCCTGAGCTAGAGTTACTAGAGGACCCTCTGCAGGGTGAGGAGGACACTGAGACCGAGCACGAGATGGATTATCCGACGGATAATGACACTGACTACTCAGACTCGATGGACGAGGACGACTTCCCAGAGATCAACCTATCTCCACCACACTACGACCTAGTGATGGAGGAGGTAGGCAACGTCATCAACTTCTGGGTCAACATCGACGACTAGCCAGTGGTGATTGACTCACCACCTCAGCAGGAGCCAGCACCAGTTGCACCCCCAGCTCAGCAGCAGCCAGCACCTGTTGCACCCCCAGCGCAGCAGGAGCCAGCACCCGTTGCACCCGCAGCACAGCAGCAGCCAGTCCTTCTTGTACCACCAGCTCACCACCAGCTAGCTCTTGTGGCACCTCCAGCAGCTCAGCACCCGCTAGCACTTGTTGCACTTGGACCGCTGTTCCCTTACCAGCCAGTCCTTGCACCACCCACAGCTCAGCACTACCCAGCAGCTCCACAGCAGGCCCCGCAGATGCTCGGAGACGCAGACCTCTTCGAGTACTACCAGCTTCTCCGTGCCCACGAGGAGTGGAGTGACCCCCTACGACCTGTACTGTGCGTGGCGCAGGGACCACGGTTACGACCAGTACTGAGGAGCAGCTACCCCTAGTTGGAGCCAGTTACCAGCAGCACTTGTGGCAGCAGTGCTTGTATCCATAGTTAGTAGTTAGCAGTTTGTAATCAGTCCAGCAGACGTGTGTCGTTGTATCCTAGAGTACCATGTTGTCGAGTCTTGTTGTCTAGTTGTAGCCGTCAAGTCCTCCTGTGTAAGAGCTTGGGTATGTATGATCAAACTCTGTTATGATGCTTATGTATGCTGTGATGTTATAATGATGCTGGATTTTATTGTTTGTGTGTTAGCAAATCTTGTGCTCCTGTCTTGTTGCCTAGTCTCAGCTTGTTTCAACCTCGACTTGTTCTGACCTTTCGCAATCCTCTGTCAACTAAACAGATGCCTCCCGCAAGGCGGTCTGCCCGAGTACGACAGCGTCGTGAACGTCAAGTTGCACACGACGAGGATGCCCCAGGGCAGGGCGGTGCACGTGGACGTGGAAGAGGCAGAGTTAACCACCAGCGTGGCAGAGGTGGAGGCAGAATTGGAGGCCATGACCAAGAAGATGAGGCAAGACAGAACAATCAGAACAATTAGGACAACCAAAATGACCAGGAAGGCCAGGGTGAAGGTGGAGGTCACCAACAAAACCAGAACCGAGGTGGAGGAAACCAGAACCATGGCAGAGGTAGGCGAGGTGGACGAAATGAACCCTTGCCCAACCCGCCTGTCACCAACCTTGTCACGGTGATGGACAATCAGACTCGTCTGATGGAAATCATTGCTCAAGGGCTCCTTGACCGTGCACCAGGTCCCCAGACCAAGATGTCAGAGTTCATGAGACTCAGGCCACCGACCTTTGAGAATGCCGAAGAAGACCCTCTGGCAGCAGATGATTGGCTGAGAGGCGTCACCAAGAAGCTTCAGGTTGTGAATGCCAATGACAGGGAGAAAGTCCTTCTGGCATCGCACCAACTCATGGGAGCAGCCAGTGAGTGGTGGGACAGCTACCGTGAAGCTACAGAGGATCCCGATGCTATCACTTGGGGTGAATTCCAGGAGGAATTCAGGAGGTACCATATCCCTGAGGGTATCATGGACATGAAGGCAGATGAGTTTCGCTCACTGAAGCAAGGAGCCATGACTGTGAACCAGTACATTAGGAAGTTCATGAAGCTTGCACGTTATGCACCTGAGGATGTAAACACTGACAAGAAGAAGCAGGACCGCTTCAAGAAGGGACTGAGTCCTAGTTTGAAGATGCAGTTGGTCACTCACATCTATCCAGACTTCAACACTCTGATGAACCGTGCCATTCTTCTGGAGGATGCACGTTCTCACATCGAGAGTGACAGGAAGCGCAAGTTCAACGCGCAGAAGTTCAGGCAGCAGGAAAGAAACCAGAGATCAAGAAGCAACTTCTCTCAGAAGCCTAGGTACCAGCCAACCATGCAATACAGGGCCTCATCATCAAACCAGCAGAATGCAGCACCCTCTTACCGCAACCAGAGTCCCAGCAGCCAGCAGAGGAGCAGTGCCAGCGTTGCCCAGCCAGCTCAGAGTGACAAGAGAACATGTTTTAACTGCCGTGAACCAGGTCACATGATTGCCAAGTGCCCTTATCTGAACCAGAATCAAGCTCCAGCTCAGTCTCATCAGCAAAGCAACACCAGAACTGCAGTGTCAGGAGTCGGACGTGGTGGACAGCAACCCTCAGGACAGCAGCGAAGGAACAACCAGACCTTCGGTCGAGGCAGAGTCAACCACATTGACACCCAGGAAGCTGAGGAGGCACCAGATGTTGTCCTCGGTGAGTACCTTGTGAACTCCACTCTTGCAACAGTTTTGTTTGATTATGGAGCTTCGCATTCGTTCATATCTTCAATATTTGTTGCTGCACATGGTTTTCCAACTGTTTTGCTCAAACAACCACTGATAACACGCTCTCCTGGAGCGGAAATCAAGTGTTTGTTGGGATGTCCCCGGGTTAAGATTCTTTTAAGTGGGGTAGTATTCCTAGCAAACTTAATAGTCCTCCAGTCAGCCGGAATAGATGTTATCCTTGGAATGGACTGGTTGAGCAAACATCAAGGCAATATAGCCTGTGATACCAGGAAAGTCTCTTTAGTGAACCATCAAGGTATCAAGGTTGAATGTGAGCCAAGAAGAGTGAAGGCCCCACCTATGGTATGCAGTTTAGAAGCCACACCACTAGAGGAAGTACCAGTCGTCTGTGAGTACCCAGATGTCTTCCCGGATGAATTACCTGGAATGCCACCGGACCGAGACATAGAGTTCATCATTGATCTCATTCCCGGAACTTCTCCAATAGCCAAGAGACCCTACCGGATGGCAGCTAATGAACTAGCAGAATTGAAGGAACAGATAGCAGAGTTACAAGAGAAAGGTTTCATAAGACCAAGCTCTTCCCCTTGGGGATCACCTGTTCTGTTTGTCAAGAAGAAAGATGGCAGTCTCAGAATGTGCATTGACTACCGTTCACTCAATGAAGTCACTATCAAGAACAAGTACCCACTGCCCAGGATTGATGACTTGTTTGATCAGTTGAAGGGAGCCAAGTTTTTCTCCAAAATTGACCTGAGATCAGGGTATTATCAGCTGAAGATTCGAGAAGGAGACATACTCAAAACAGCCTTTGTCACTCGCTATGGCCAGTATGAGTTTACAGTGATGCCCTTTGGACTCACCAATGCACCAGCATACTTCCTGAATCTGATGAACAAGGTCTTCATGGAAGAGTGAGATCGGTTGGTCGTTGTCTTCATTAACGACATTTTGATCTACTCTAAGAGCGTAAAGGAACATGAACAACACCTGAGAGTTGTGCTTGAGAAGTGTTGGCGTCTCTTACGGTCGCGCGGGAAACACGCGACCGCGGGGAGACGCCGGGGGTTATGGAATTGTTCACTTGCACTATTTAACCAAATAATCCACAACTAGTAATAAGTACTAGATATGAATTATAAGGTTTGTCATGTTAAATAGAATATCCGCAAGCGGACGGATAACCCGTTGTAGCATTTCACCCGAGAGTATTCCAGGGTATCGTATTTATATTTTCCCAAAGGAAGACATGGTTGACAAGAGTACTTATGTTCATGGTGTTACAAACGATAAGTGATATAACCACATTCCAATGCAGGGGTAAGGTTTAATAATAATGAGGATAGTGGGACACACACGAAGGCATTCCACTCTCTCTAATAAAAGGCGAGAGACAATCCTAAGCAATGCTAAGTTAGACTAGCGAGCTACTACTCCAAAGGTACAACATTCATATAGCGTGCACAACCTCTACCTATCATCTAGCGTCATGCAAGCACAAGCAAGCGTCTAATGCCTAGGCAACATCGGGAGATCCGGCATACGCAAGGTCTGCCTCGCGACTCCGGCCTATTTACGTACTCCTATGCCGTGCCCGAACGTGGAGGGTTCCTTTGGATGGACAGAGCTGTCACTTCCTGCCACCTACCTCTACAAACCGTGGGACACGCACATACCCAAGGGTGGATAGACTACCCCGGCACCATGCCGGCGTTACTAACCACGACTCTAGATCCCTCGAGGCACCCCCAACCCTTCGGATCGACGGGGTGATAAATCTAGAGCACCTTTGCAGGACAATGAGCCCGATGCCTAAACATGAGAACATCTAGCCTAACTAGCATAAACTAGATAAAAGGAATCAAAGCTAGCACTAAGTCATGCATAAGCGTTCGTCGCTCAAGAACGAGCGACGAACGATGAACGATTAAGCAAGTTCAAGAATAATCGATGATCGAGTATGAACGAACGAAGAACGAATGATGAACGAGCATGAACGAACAACGAACGATCATACAAGATCATGATAGAAGTAGCAAGCTCATAACAACTATATGAATACTTGTATTCCATAGATTAAATAACAAGTCTTACAAAGAGAGAGAAAGGATACAAGAGCGCTACCCAATTCTCCACAAGACTTTGGGAGCAATAGGGCAACCCACTACTCAGCCTAGCACTACCTAGAATTGCCTCTAGCTCTAGTGTGAGGAGGAGGGAATGATCCTTGTGTATTGTGTGTCTTAGAAGGAGGGGGGGTACCCCTCCTTATATAGTCCTTGAAGGTCGGCAACTTTGAGGCGGTTCCCGAGGTCGGTGGCATTTAATGCAGGGGGAACCGACCTCCAGAGGTCGGTTACAAACCGCCATAGAAAGATGGGCCCAGGGGGCCACCCTGCCAGGTCGGCCGACCTGGCCAGGGGGGGTCGGCCGACCTGTGCCTGGCCCCTCCTGGGCTGGGCTTTGGCAGGTGGCTCCCCCTCTGGGTCCACTTCTCTGGTCCAGGTGCATTTGGCCTTAGTTGTGTTGGACTTTGATGAGATTTGGCATTTTGTCTTGGAATTGTATTCCCGCGGCGAACGTTGTTTTGTAGAAGTGTTGATTCGTCACCTTGGGGCATGATTTCACCTGGATTTCTCCCTTATTCCACCTGCACACTAAAATCTAGAGGTACATGTGGAACTAGGTTATTCTTAAATAAAGTGCGTGTAAAGAATGTCCAATCCTTCTTGTTTATTGAGCTAGTTGACGGTCGAAATTGGTCCGTAACGACCGTCAACAACTCCCCCAAGCTTACCCCTTGCTCGTCCCGAGCAAGAAGTAGGACTTTAGGTTGTTGATCAGGAGTTGCTACAATGCCTACTTCTCAAAGGTACCAAGTGTATAACGAAGATACTCATCCTTGAGTTGAATAAGTTGGCCAAGGTAACTCACCCTTGTCCCTTAGTCCTTATGGGGCTTTTGCTTTATACTTCACCTTGGGCGGTTGAGAGAGAGAACGGTGTACGAGCATTTGTTTTCTCATTCCTTGTCTGGCTTTTATTCTCCCGGAGGTTTTCAAAAAGATTTTCAAAATAAACCAAGTTCCTCAAGTGATACTCTCGACGTCGCTCAGTGGTGTTTTTATCCCTTACCAAGGCATGTGTGTTGCCTCATCCTACATCTTAATAGGCTTTTTGTGGAGCTCAAGGTAGGATATGAAGAGAGGCATACTTGCATTCATATTTTGCACAACCAAAGAGTGGATCCACGGAGATAGCAAGCCATACAATCAAGATCAAGATGTGCAAGTGTGTATATGTGGATGGTGGTGTCAGTGACTACTCCTCTTTTTGTTCACCTCTCTTTATTTTATATTTTGGGGCATGGCTATCTTTTCTCTTTCTTTTTCATGCTCAAAATGAGAGCAAATAAATTTTCTTTTTCCTTTTCATCTCATCTTTCTGTGAGCTTATTTTTCTTTCTTTCTTTGCATAGCCATGCCTA